>CAJPEV010001221.1:45074-69908 GCA_905338385.1 Darwinula stevensoni
CTTCAATATTGTGTATAATGTGTGCCTGCATATTTTTGCTGCTCTCCTGTAATTTTTGAGAGGGATGGATTTATTTGTGACTCCTTTCTATTTTGTTCCACTTCAGTCAGTACCAACTTGAACACAATACTGTATTTAATGATTGTTGAATCATATTCTGATGACATATTGGCTAAAGTATTTATCAATGGGCTTATGGTTGTGGTTGTTCTATTGCACTAATGCAAATCAGGGTGGAGGCAAACCTACTAGTTAAAGTTATTGACTGAAACTAACCATTAGTGGATCAGTTGATCAGTTTTTACAAGTTTTTAATTATCTTTAAATGAAATATTCTAGTACCCCTCCAGTCTTTCTGATGTAAACATACATACGTGGGGCATTCAAAAAGTCTTGGAAGTGACCCTGTAACACGTGTGTTTTATCCATTTAGTCGTGTTCAACTCTTGGTGACCCAATGGACAAGGTCTCGCCAGCATTTTCTATCCATGGCCAACTCCTTCAGTTCTTGCATCCCCAGTTGTGTGTCTTACATGATAGTGTCCATCCATCGTGTTCTCTGTCGTCCTCTCCTTTTTCCTTCCATTTTACCAAGCATCAATGCCTTTTCTAATGAGTCTTGTCTTCTCATTATATGGCCAAAATATTTCAGCCTCAATTTTGTTATTGATGCCTCCAGAGAGCAATTTGGCTTTACTTCGTCCAATATTGATTTGTTTGTCCTCCTTGCAGTCCATGGTACGTTCAGCAATCTTCTCCAGCACCACAATTCAAAAGCATCAATCTTTTTTCTTTCAGCTTTTCTGATTATCCAGCTTTCACTGCCATATGTCGTAACTGGAAAGACCATGGCTCTGACAATTCGTACTTTTGTCGACTGTGATGTCTCTGCATCTGGTCACTTTATCCAGATTCATCATGGCTTTTCTTCCAAGGAGCAGACGTCTCCTTATTTCACGGCTGCAATCACCATCCATGTGGACGATTGACCCCAAGAATACGAAATCTTTAACAACTTCAACTTCTTCCTCAGCTATCTTCACTTGAGTGATACAGCCAGTTGACATTATCTTGGTCTTTTTAACGTTGAGCAACAAGCCAGCTTTTGCACTTTCTTTTTTAACCTTCATCAGAAGCTCCTTCAAATCTTCCTCATTATCAGCCATCAAGGTGGTGTCATTGGCATATCTAAGGTTGTTGATGTTCCTCCTGCCGATTTTGATGCCAGCTTCTGTTGAATGAATGAAGCAATATTTTTTTTTGCCTTTAGTTATTTGAAATAGTCACCAGCAGCTGCCATACATTTGCTCGAATGGGTCAGCCACGTGCCAAATGCTCCACGGTACTCTTCCTGAGGTATACTTCCCAACTGTGAATTGACAGCTCTGGAGAGATCTCGCACGCGAGAAAATGGCTTTCCAGCCAACTTCCTTTTGATTCTAGAAAAAAGCCAGAAATCACAGGGTGCCAGGTCAGGAGAGTAGGGTGGATAGGCAATGTCACAGACTTTCTGCTCCTCCAGGTACTGTTGTACAGCAGCTGTCTTGTGGCTTGATGCATTGTCGTGCAAAAGCTGTGTGCGGGATGTGCCAACTGTGGGTTTCTTTTTGGTGATTGATTTACAGAGTTCAGGAAGAATATTGTTCTTGTAGTAATTACCAGTCATTGTCTGCTTCTCAGGTAGAACATCCACCAACAGAGGGGCTTCATAGTAAAAAAAACACGGTGAACAGGCATTTCTTTGACTGGAAATCCCGTTGCAGAATCTTTGGCCGGGGCTCATTTTCAACCAGCCACACCATGTTGTATGCCTTGTTGGACACTGTGTAGTAGTAGAACCAGCTCTCATCACCTGTAGCAATATCAGTCAAATGTTTGGAACCATTAGGATCAAACAGTTCCAAGTTTTCATGTGAAAACTGCACTTGTTTTGTCTTCTGTTCTGCAGTCAGCTGGTGTGGGACCCGCTTCGCACATATCTTCCTAACATTCAGCTCATTGTGCAAAATGTTTGCAATTGAGCCAGCACTTAGTCCACACTCGTCTACTAATGTTTCAATGATTACACTTGAGTTAGCCTGCAAAATACCTGACATGATCTGTGTTTTTCTCATTCATGACTGATTTCGGGCATCCTTCATGTGGCTGGTCTTGCAGAGTGTCTCTGCCTCTACTAAATTCATGTATCCATCAGGCAGCTGTGTTGAATGTAGAACATTTGTCCCCATGCACTTGCTGTAGATCAGCATGAATCTGGCTTGCACTATCCGAGTTTCATCCAGGTGAAAACATAGAATTTTTCACTCTCTTTGTTAAATTCCATATTTTTAGGCCACAGTCAAAACAGACAATTTTTTCCTGAACTAGTACACAGCCTGCAATATAGATACAGATACTTTTATTATTTCTAGACAATAGTCAATGTCACTTGTATATGCCACTATCAACAAATCAACCCAGATGCAAACCACTCCTTTTGTACATGCTCACTTCCAAGACTTTTTGAATGCCCCACATAGTTCAGGTTGATTAATACCTCAACAGAGGAGTATTATCTGTGTCCTCTACACATCCAGGGGGAGTTTGGCTGTAATATGACAGTCACCCCACTTAAAGGGTTAAGGGTTACAAATCCTTGGCATGCGATGATTTCTGTCTTCGGCAACATTACCATGAACTAATTTAATTAGCAGCAGTGGCAGGTATGCTAGCTTTGGTTTTTAAATTCTTCCCATCTGATATACTCATGGTAACATTTCATTCTAGGCAAAAGTTGGCTTCAGTATGTATTGTTGGGGGCTTGAATACTTGTGGATTTATCATTTTCATTAATTTAAAAATAAATGAACCCTATTTCTAAATTTTGGTGCATTCCAATTGTTGGAGAAGTTCCACAGGCAGGCTAAAGGTATTTCATATAGTATTGTATATATATATTTCATATAGCCTATTTACTTATCATTGTGAATGATATGGTCCTGAAACTGTGTTTGCAGGTGATGGCACCACGAAGAAAGGTCACAAGCCAGCGACAACGTGAGCAAGAGGCGTTTATGAAAACTGTGAGAGAACAGTGTGAGTCTAACTCAAATCAATTGAGCGAAACAAGAAAATACTTTGTGGATGTACATAACTAGAGTGAAGCATTTGTTAGCTGTAATTATATATATGTATGTATATGTAATTACTTATATAAATTTCCCTTGAGTGAAATTTCTTGCCCATTCATTATATGTATGAAGTCATTCATAATTGTGGAAAAAGTCTCTTAGCAGTCATTTAATATACCTGTTATGTAATAATTTTGACAAAGAGTGCTGCAAGTTTTTGGCCTGATTCCTTTAATAGTGTAAATTCGGCCTCCATATTTACTTCTTTTCCTGCTTGGTTGCATGTTGTAAAGTTCTTATAAACAGTGGTACATTTTCCCTTTACTAGTTTTTCTCCTTGCAGTTGACTTGTATATTTAATTCTGGTGTCAGGATTGTTACTCTGAAGTAAGAAAGAGTATGGTTTTGTTTTATGTTTCTGTTCTATGATGTGATGAATTGTGTTGCTCTTGTGTCCCTTGTGTTAGCATGACTTAAATCTAGAGTGGATATTATAAGCTCCAGAGGTCTTTATTCTCAGGTTGCCATTGCTGCTTCATCCAAGGGACACATGTTGGTTGTGCTTTTATTGCCATGTTGCTTTTTTAACACATTGACCACCACAAGATGCATCAGTGTGCCTCACTGAATGGGAAAGTCAATAGGCTGGCATTGTCACAGTGGTAAATGTGTTGATGCTGGATCTAATTTCTGCATGAGTCATTGGACATCCCTGTAATGAGAGCCATCATTTACTGAATTTAGTGTTATTTCAAAAGCAGGGATGACAGGAAAAGCTTTAGAAACAGGAGACACCCATAGAGGTGCCCAATCAATTTATCCTTGATTGTAAAGTATATGTTTCCTCATGCTTTTACAGATGAAATTTATAGCAAGGCCTTTGAGAAACAACTTCAAGATATTGAGCAGCAGTATGAAGAAGCACACAAAATGCGTATGGTCATGATCCCCAAGGCTTATCTTGACATGAACTTCCATGAGTATCTGGAAATGAAGAAAGTGAGTTTTAGAATCCTATTTTGAAAATCCTAGAGACAGCCTGCAGTGCCATATTTGTCATTGATTTGCAGAACACTGAAGAACTGGTAGCTTTCTTAGTCTTATGCAATTCATTTTGCAGGAAAAATTGTATGTTTCTCATTATTGAAGCACAGTTCTAATCCCCTCTTCTCTTTTCTGTGGAGTATTGCAAATGGCATTTTTGATGAGTTAAGCATATTTTGCTAGCCTGGAACAGTGCCTACTATGACAATGGTTGTGGTGACAGCAACCTTAAAGGCACTTTGTTCTTGCAGCAAGTATGAATTGTCTTATGATAACTTGGGGAAAGCTTCTAATGGGTTTGTCCTTCCAGTTAAGGCCTTGCATGCATGGTACACAGAGTTTTATTTCTCCTTTCTTATAATGTTGACTTCTAAAGTTAAGCTGTTGAACTTGATTTGATCTGCTCATACCTTCAGTAATAAAATTAATAAGTAACTTCCACCTTCATGGGTGTCATATCATATCTTAGATGGTGGCCTGATAGTGCTTACTTGATTGCTTGTTTGAAAATTGCAAGGTTAATGGAAGGAGAGGTTTTACCTAAAGAGAAGTATTAAATTCATGTAATCTTGGAAGCAAGTAAAGGTTTCCTGTGGTTGTTGATCAAAGTCTGTACTCCTGTATAAAACATATGCAAGCAGCCCTTTCACACTTAGTGTCTCGCTTCCAATAAGTCCTTTTCCTTGAATATGTGCATTGTGCTTCTGATCCCAGTTTAATGGTTGATATAGGGTAAAAGTTGACATTGGAAGAGTCTATGGTAGATGAAAATAAAAGACTTAATGTCTTAATGCCCAAGGTATGCTTTTCCAGGGTGTCTGTTTTTGAGTAGGTTTGCATTTTTTTTCCATTTAGAAGGAGAAGACGAAGAAGGATGATGAGGGAACAGAGACATCTGCAGAAGGAGCTGCTGGGACCAGCAAGATCTTGGATCCTGTTGTCCTCCAACGTAGAGGCAAGTGAACTCCTGCTTTTCCATGATCAGCCTTGAACTGATGGAAGTGTTTGCCCCTTACTGCATGATATATAAAAGCCTTGGAGAAAATCTTTCTAAGTTTACTTATTTTAATGCAATTATGAGTTTTTGGGAAAATTGAAGAAATTTGCAATAGAAAAACTGCAATGGTGTAATTTGTGAAAACTCCAACATATGTGAGATGAATAAGTGAGACAAGTAATGCATGGTAAAGTTTTTTTAGACATGAAATGTAGTGGCTAAAAAATCGAGAATCAGGGAGGTGATCACAGGGAAGTGCCTTTACTCAGCTATGGTACTGACTTGGTGATTTTAAAATATGGTTCCAGTTGGTAGCAAACATACATTTCAAAAGTAATGATGTTCTTCCAAATTGGAAACATCTAGGAAGTTGCAGAAATCCCCCCCATTTGCTACATTGTGATTTTTCAGTAATTTTATACTTTAACCCTCCGAACGCCAAGATCGGGTCAAAATGACCCATACAGTCAAAATTTAAAATTTTTTGTATATTAACCGTATCTCTTATTTTTGATTTATCGTTTCTTTTTTCGGTATCTACTTGGGAAATAAATACATAAATATCTTTAAAAGGTATGTGTAGCTTCTATTCTGAACAAAAACCTCATTCGTTACGAGAAATATATATTGGTAAAAAATGACCCAATCTTGGCGTTTCGCGGGATGCAAATGATCTTGGCGTTCCAAGGGTTAAATATTCAGGTATATGCCATATCTGAAACATCATGCAGTTAGGGTTTACCCTGACCCACCTAATGACATCTACTGCAATGATTCATCTCCTTGCCATCTTAATACCATGACTTTGTTTATTCCCCAAGATATATTTTTCACATTCAGGGACGTGAAATGAAGTCACACAAGTGTAGATTAAGTAAGAAACCGAAAGAATTAGTGACTTAGTATCTAACGAGACTGGGACTTCTACAGGGTGTCTGAAAAGTCACTCCCTATTTTTAGATTGTTATTGCTCCTAAACCAAAGGAGATATTGAAAAATTTCTTTAACTAAATTGAAGCTTATTTTTTACCATTTACTTTATAACAAAATTGGAAAACATTATTACAAAGTTAAAATTCAACGTAGGCTCCAGCATTGTCCACACGCTTCTGTAACCTTACCGGTACATTTTCAACAGATTTTCTCAAGAAGTCACCGGGTGCATTGCCTAGAATATCACGAATTTTGTTTTCAAGTTCATCAATGGTCCTTGGTTTTGATTTTTAAACTAATTCTTTCGCCCAGCCCCGCAGAAAGAAGTCGCACGTCGTTAAATCTGAACTTCGAGCAGGCCATTCTGTTGGCCCTCGACGACCTATTAAATTAAGTCGCTCGTTCTTCTCTGCTTCATTTTTCAGCCATTATTCACTTATAATAGAAATGGTAATGATTAAGCTTAAAACAGTGAAAGAACAGTTACAATATCTCCTTCAGTTTAGGAGCAATAGCAATTTAAAAAGAGGGAGTGACTTTTCAGACACCTGGGTGTCTGAAAATGGAATGGCCTGCTCGAAGTCCAGATTTAATGACGTGTGACTTCTTTCTGTGGGGCTGGGTGAAAGAATTAGTTTAAAAATCAAAACCAAGGACCATTGATGAACTTGAAAACAAAATTTGTGATATTCTAGGCAATGCACCAGGTGACTTCTTGAGAAAATCAGTGACTTCTTTCTGTGGGGCTGGGCGAAAGAATTAGTTTAAAAATCAAAACCAAGGACCATTGATGAACTTGAAAACAAAATTTGTGATATTCTAGGCAATGCACCAGGTGACTTCTTGAGAAAATCTGTTGAAAATGTACCGGAAAGGTTACAGAAGTGTGTGGACAATGCTGGAGCCTATGTTGAATTTTAAATTTGTAATAAAGCTTTTCAATTTTGTTATAAAGTAAATAGTAAAAAATAAGCTTCAATTTAGATAAAGAAATTTTTCAATATCTCCTTTGGTTTAGGAGTAATAACAATTTAAAAATAGGGAGTGACTTTTCAGACACCCTGTAGATTATATGAATGCAAAGAATACATTTTTCCTCATAGTTAATTTTAATGTTTATGATAATGAGCTCATTTTGCCATGATGTGGACATCTTTCATGTTGTAGGAACTACCAACAAGTACCAACCCCAAGGAATGAAAAGCACTCTGTACTATGCCCTGTCCAGCAGCATCTCTTCTTTTTGTATATTTTTGCATATGGTGGAAAGAAAACAATATAAGGTATTAAGAGTATGAGGGGGGGGAGGACAACATTGCATTCTCATCTGTGCTACTATAGCAGAGTTTCCTAATAGCAGAATTATTATACACAATATGTTAATCATCCTCTGATTTGTTACTTTTCTTATTACCAGCTGCTATTGGAGATGGTGGTTGGCATAGTGATGTTTTGGTGAATATCTGGGCAGATTCTGATATAGAACATTGCTTTCAATGAACATGATAAGGAGAACTAATTTAGCTTCATATGAAATAATAGAAGCTCCATGGCCAAAATAGTTCAAGGACCCTGAATGCATATTTGCGACATCAAAGTGAACATCTGAATCAATGATTCCAAACCGGCCCACATGGTACCAATCTTTTCACAAACTTCCCTATCTCTATTGGCCTCTGATCTCATTAATTCCTAACTTTGTATGAAAGTTTAAATATGTGACCTATGGGGAGAAAGTCACAATTTTGTAGCTTGTAAGTTTAAAAAGTTTTATGACCCATAGTGTGACTATGGGTCATCAAATATAGCTTCAGATTCATACATGAACATATATGATCATATCTTTTATAACATATCTGAAGTTTTCTGGAAAAAAGTGAGTTCTGACTTCATTTGAATGGTGTTGCAGGTTTTCAGACTCCAGCACAAGTGAACCGCATCCCAGATCATCCTGTCATAAAACCAACCCCAGCGACAAAGCGTGCTCCCCGTGATGGGGAGGTCATCATGTCCACACGTGGTAGTGTGTTGGGCATCATCAGATTGCCCAAATGAGAACTGTATAATCCCCTTGCATCATTCTTCATCATTCATTTCCTCTTTCATCATTCTTCATCCTGCACCATTGATGTCTCGATCAAATATTTGAAACCTGAACAAAATAAAGAAGTTGTATTCTTTAGAGTATGGTGAATGGATTATGCCTAATTTGCATATTTCTTGTTTATCTGATCTCTCATGTGTATGATGTCTCCAGTTGCCCTCACTTTCTGTTGACGACATGCCATGCATGAATGTCAAGTAAAATAATCAAAAGTGATATGCAGTCAAAGTAAGCATTACAAAAATACATGTGAAAATTTAATTTTTTAATGGAAGAATGCCTACAATGCAGACTTGCCAAGGTTCTTACATTCATATGCCCAAAGCCCATTACCCATCACCTCATCATTTAGCCCATAGAAATAAGTGAAATAACAACTGCAAAATTTCAGTTAGATGTTTAATGAGGGGTGTTTAAAAAGTAGTTCCAGGCACAAGGCACTTCCACATGTAATACACCATTCTCACTTTTCTCATATGAAGACTTTGATAGTGATATAATTGACCGTTTCTATGAATTTTTTCAATTTGCAACCAAATAGCCTTCTGAAGGAGTGCTGTAATTGAGGTGAATACTGTGAAGAATTTTCTAACCTTGAAGGAGTCAATATATATGGTAAACCATTCTGTCCTAATGCCCTCCCGTAAATAATCTGCGAGATCAACTCATAATACCATTTTAGCTGACCCTTTGGTTGCACATGAAAAAAATATTCACTGAAGATGTCCATGATTGACAAATGAGATGAAATTTTGGCAGTACCCATCAAAGAAATAAGTCTTTCCAAGAGGAAAGTAAGAATGATGTATTACAACTAGAAGTGTCTGCCTGGGATTTTTTGAACAATCCTCATATATTAAATTACTGACATTTAGCCCATTAGCACATTCTTGCAAGTAAGTTTGTTGATTATCTGTTATTCCTTTTCCATATCCAATGAGATCAGAATTGGTTCATCTGAATCAGTCTCCTATCCTGCCACTTCAGTTCCCACTCTGCACACCTGCTTAGATGGGATGTGTCCCCGGTACCAACAAATTATAATTGTCCTGCATCCCTAAGGAATGTGGTGCATCTTTGGTACAATTTGCTGGTGCAAACTCTCAACATAAAACTTCTTGAGTTTTCACACTGGGCACCATTACTTCTACCAATTTGTCTCTTTTTCCATCCTGTTCTTGCATTTTAATCAGAGCCAGGAATAATACATATATTTATTTCCAATTTCATTCAGTTTAATAAGTAATTTCTGCTTTTGTTCAGTCTTCAATTACATTAATTTCATTTAGTTCAGATCCATCACTTTTATGTTGTCTGGTTGTTCTGCTGTAGGTCACAAATGATAAGCCTACGTGATGAAATCCCTGGCTTCCATGGCTAGACACTTTGCTGTGGAGAAACTGCTTGACTCTCCTATGCTTGACAAGCAATGTCCTCATGATCTAGCAGCAAGAGCTACTAAAAAAAAAATTCAGGAAAAAAGGGTTGAAAAGTATTTTATTTCATATGCAGGGAAATATTTTTTATTAATCCTTGGTCACCTTTTGCCAAAAGATATGTTATTATCATCTTGTCCTTGTATTGTTTGTCTTGTCTCAGCATCATAAACTATGGCCAGTGACAATTTCATATTGTTTGTTGTGTTTGATAGGAAGTAAACTGACTGATGTTAGCTCCATATTATTCAATGCAGGGAGACCTTCCTCTGCTCCTATCACATTCCAAGAACTTACAGTGAGAAACATCCAGGGTAATTGCTCTTTAAAGCACAATTAGTGTACTAATGACTGAAGAGCCATGATGAAAGCGTAAGGGTGTATTTTTGACAAGCAGTATCCAATAATACAGCTTTGTTCCAGAGAAAATACATTATTGGTGTATTTTTTAGCATAACTATCTGATAATGCTGCTTTATTTCAGGGAAAATGTTTTATTTCCTGGAAATAAAACAGCATTATCAGATAGTTCTCTGTTCAAAAATCCACCCTAAGATTCAATTATCTATACTCCTTCATTCTTTCCATGTCCATAACCTTGCAGGATCAGTTTTTATTTTTCCCCAAATCACTGGTACACATTAATTTTCTTCAAAATGTCCCTTGAGACTGCCATTAAGGGCAACTTGTCTTGTCCTTTCTGTAAAAATAACAAGTACAGAGAGTAATGCGACAGCTGATGTAGTTAATCCATATCCATGGGCAGGCTAACAGGTGACCTGGGTTGGGAGCTTGCTGGCTCAGATTTGTCAGTGTTGTATTCATGTCAACTCTCTTCTTACAGAAAGTGACTAGTGAAAAACAATGCCAGGTTTTGTGTCAACTGTAGCAATATTTATCATGTACAAATAATTTGATGCTTGTGACACATTTTCATTGCTTATTGAAGAAAAAAATTATGGGAGCCCTGTTGCTCTCCTCTCTGAGATGCATCCAAAGCTTAGGGGGAGACAATGACAGACCTTCAGCAAAGTCATTTGTTGTACCCTGGAGGCTGGAGCTGTCCCCCTTTGTGGGTGTCCAAAGATCTTCCTAATCTCTAATGCTTAGATAGCCTATGCCTGGCAGATGCGTGTAATTCCACTTTTGAAACCATGGTCATTCCATGTCAAATCAACACACTACAAAGCATGACTCTCTGATTTTGATTAAATTTAAACCAATGCTCTGTACTATTGAGAAAGTGAGGTATCAGTCAATTTTGTTTTCAGTCAATTAGATCTTAAGGTTTGTGAGCCACCAATTAGACGATTTTTCACAAACCCTTAAGATCTAATTCACTAAACACGAAAATGTTGGATAGCTCACTTTCTCAATAGTACAGAGCATTGCTTTAAATGTCATCAAAGTCGGAGAGTCGTGTTTTTTAGTGTGTTGATTTGACTTGGAAAAAAAGGTTTTGCAGTTGAGTGTTATTTGAATCTTTATGATCATTCACATTTGCTTAAGACTGAACCATGTACAAAGTTCCAACAGTAGCAGGCTTCTCTCAGAGAATAAAATGCCATGCCATTACAAGACCAAGTCATTCTTCGGGCATGCATTCCTAGTGTGTGTATTCACAAATTAGAGAAATCAAATGTGTAATAGATAAGCTTGAAGACTTATGTTCCAGATAAAACTATCTTCATGTGGTATACAAACAATTTGAAAACGAAGTAAAACATTAGTGAATCTCACATGAAACAAGAAGCACGATTTTGAAGTTACTAACTGAATTTCATTGGCTTCAGTTGCCCTTACATATTGGTGAGGACAAGTTCACATTTTTAATGAGTGCTAAAGATATTGAAATTTTTTGGCGCACGTCAGGAGGACCTCCTGTATGTCTGGTCCTCTTATATCCGGCCAGTTCTTGAGTACGCCTGCGCTTCCTGGAACAGCTCCCTGCTCAGCCGGGCCGTATTTACCATCAAACAGGTGCAGAAGCGTGCCCTGCGCTTAATCCTTGGGCATAAATATGAAACTTACGAAAAGGCCTTGTCGATCCTGGGCATCCCATCCTTGCAAAAAAGACGACTGGATCTTACATCTAAGTATGCCCATGCCCTCGTAAAAAAAATCGATCGCGATGGCATCCTACCGACAATGCCCCCCATGAACCTAAGAAATATCTCATCTCTCTTGCAAAAGCATAAGTGCCGCAAGCACAGAATCTACCAGTCAGCAATTCCCTTCATGACCTGCTTGATAAACCAGAAAACTACCTGAGAAGACCGCTATTGCTATTTTTTTTATTTATTGAAATCTTCAATCAAACGTAATTTAATTACTTTATATTGAGCTAAAATATATGATTTTGCCATATACTTTGCACATAATACGTTTTCGACTCCAACACTGGTCACTGACCACTGTCTTACGGCGAGATTGAGGACTCGATTACGCTTCTATTGCTTGAAGCGACATCTATTGCTAGTGTTAGAAGTACTACTTTGCTGAGCGTCAACAGGATCCATTGAAAAGTATGGAGCCCATGTTAACGGGGGTTAAAGTAATTCCGGAAACACTGTAATTGCATTAAGGATGATCCCAGTGTTCTCCCTATTGTCATCATATCTCAGCTTGGAAGAATGCAAAATTGCTGGCCATATGAAGCATCCGGCTTTTGAATCCTGCCGAGACCTAAACAAAATGTTTTGTCAATTTTCAGATCGGAGTGGCTCCATTGCACGACATTCAGGAAGCACAACATTGTCAATCCCAAGCATTTCAGTGGGAACCATTCATCGTCATCCTTGGTGCTTCTCAAGGCTATGTTGCTTTCGAACAATTGAATGAATCTGAGTGAGTTTATGGAGAGAGCTGTTGACGTGGTGGATAGATGGGTTGACGTAGATCTGCAAATCCCGCTGAATCTGTAGACCAATTTGGCTGTAGAGAGTGGCCAACATGCCCTTGCTTCACAGCACGACTTAATTTAAATTTTGTGGTGATACTTTAACCAACACCTGGGAGTGGGAGAGGAAGTTCTGGCGTCATTCATTGCACAACTGATGCAAATCTTCATCGGAGTTACACGCTTGATTATTCCATCACTAAAAGTATATAATATCATTACCGTGTTTGAGCCTGTGATTCTTTCACTCCACTAATCTACTCACTGGTATGCCTCTCCTTTCCCCTTTACATAGAGATCATTTGCTTGGAATGTTCACCGTAACAGAGTTCTGTCGAAATTCAACATGAAAAGGTCATGTAACGCAATACATATGTTGAATTGGAGATTTTTCTCTCAAAATAAGCAAGGGGCCAAGGAATCCATAGCCGAAAACCGGACCCCCTTCTGTCCCCTCTTCTCCACCTTCGCTTGTTTCCTCTTCCGAACGTTAGAAACTGATGCCGGGCTGACCATCAAAATCCGCGCTGTGTCGTTTATTGTCATCCCCTCTTTTTGCATATTCAGGATGACCTGCTGTTCTTGAAGGGTCAAACATTTTCCCTACTCCGACGCGTTGACATGATGTCGAAGGGAGTCAAGTGGGCTCAACCATAGGGCCATTGTTACCCCAAATATGGGAAGTAATACCTACTACAGTGACATCTCTCTAAAAAAAATTGTGGATGTACTATAAAAGAACTGATATTTACAAGGTATATGTATATTTATATTCACACATTCAGGCATTAATCGTTCCATTGCTAAATTTTACTTGGGACTAGGTCTCATGGTGAAAGCATGAGGTTCATCAGTGGTGCACCTCATGCTTTCACCATTTCTCCAGTAGTAAGAATAAATGCTTTGTTCAAGCTGAAGCCAGGTTCATTCATGTGGATTTTAAAATATTACTTTGGATTTACATCAGACACTTTCTTTATGAAGTTTCATCATACAACTTGCAAGAAGTTGGAACAGCAATTACTTTGTTCAAAAGAAGTACTCAGTAAGGAAAATGTAAAGAAATGAGAGAATATTCATCATTCTCTATACGTACTTAGCATTTGGCATACTTCAGGTGTAATTTCAATATAGGTTATTGACAAGTCATAAGGGGGCCAATATATCATATTCACTTAATACAGTGGTATTCAATGTGCAACCCACTAAGATTAACTGTTGACTTTTTATAATTTAATGGCTTTATTGGCAATGATGAATATTCAATGATGAGCACATTTAGTAATTACACATTTGAACATTTTCTCTGTAAAGTAGCAAGTTTAGTCATTGCTTAGATATTCAGATATTTATAATAGATGCTTAATTTAAATGCTTGTGTAGTTAGTAGTTTTGCACTTGTTGAACTATCCCCAAATTCAGAGCACCCATGTAATGCAGAGAAAAATAATTTCCCTGAAGTAAATGAAGTTAAGAAGAAAAAGAGCATTTATCAAAAATTCAACTTGTAACAAAGCAGCACTGATGCATTTACATGAGCTAATCCAAAGTGGGGGCAGTTTTCATGACTATGAGGGATGGAAGTGCATGTGGATGTGGGAGAAATAATCAGTTTTCGATTGTCGCTCATTCCTTAAAAGTTACTTCCTGGTTCAGAGTGGCTTGACCAAATGGTCGATGACCATATGAAGGCCATGTAGAAATGTTGA
The DNA here is from genome assembly GCA_905338385.1 of Darwinula stevensoni. NCBI lineage: Eukaryota > Metazoa > Arthropoda > Ostracoda > Podocopida > Darwinulidae > Darwinula > Darwinula stevensoni. Next base: position 59,307 of record CAJPEV010001221.1, read on the forward strand.
ATCTTTTTCAATCCAGCCCACTCCAGGTAGACTAACATTATTAGTGCAGCCTACTCAAGGTAGACCAAAATGTCTGCAAGGCCCTCACCTCAAAAAGTTTGGGGGCTACTGACTTAATATCAGCAAATCTCAATAGCTAATAACTATTTAAAGTAATAACTGAGTAAATATTGTTGCATCTCTAGTTGAGATACATGAATCAGCATGATGCAGTGTTTCACCTCCAATTATGTAGTGTCAGGTGTTAACGATCTCTTAAGCTTCAAAAGTTAATGGTGTAGCAAAGCCAATGCAAAATAAAATGCAAACATCACCACTTAGGATCTGCACTGAAGGATCCTATTCATGGATACTCCACCATATTCAGAGGTTTACATCGATAATGGAGTCATTGAGCTGAAGCATTTTCATTACTTACTTCTTTGGTCCATGTAAGGTTGTGATGGCAACATCCACTCTGAACTTGAGGCTCTCTTTCACTAATAATGTAAATGGCTTGGGAGACTGTTGGCCATTTTTTTTGGAAATGGGAATGATCTGAGAGTGGACTTGGACACAAATGAGTCAAAGATATGAACAGGTGACACCATTGTAGATGAAGGAATGAAGTAAAAACGGGTCATTGATGTAAATGAGGTGGAGTTTCTGCAATTTCTAACAGTACATTACTTCATCTGCAATATGATGCCATATAATTAAGCTAAACTTTTCCAAGGACTTGTTAGAGTTATCATAAGTTAAACATTGGTTTCTGAACTCCATATTGGGTTCATTTTTTCAGATGAGGTGAGACTAGACTGAAATGGCTTTTCTATATTTAACTGAATACACACTGAAAACTAATTTTAAAAAAAACTATTCCAAACATTAAATATAGGCAATCTAGCACTTGGAACTAATAAGTGGCACTTGGAACTATAAATCCACAAGAAAATACAGGTGAAACTTAGGTCATTAATGGGAAATCTGTTCATATTTGGTGTGTCCTATCAATGCGTAATGTGCTGCATTACATTCATGCAATGGAAGTACTCCATGGTAAACTTAATGAAAAAATTAAGAATTGACTTAAAGACCAGTGTATATTCTGGTGTCTGTGAGTAGTCTAAATTGTTAATGCTGCCAACATTTCTGGATTAAATCAGCAAACACTGATGATATGAATATGATTTGGTCATAGAGAAATGAAACTCGTGTAGGCAGGGGCTCACGGACAGATGTATTCCTTGAATTCCTTAGGTTTAGATTATACATCTATCTGCGATCAAGATACATGTATTTTCGACGTCTAGATCATACGGGCAAGAAGCTCGTTGATCTTGTCTTCACGGTTTCCAAAATCCCCACCTTCCACAAAGTGAGTAGTCTTCTTTCTCCATCCTCCACTTGGGGTGTTCAGCTGGAATAAGGAAACAAGGAAACATGTACAAACAAGGACAATGCAGTTGAGCCAACATTTTGGCTTCCCTTTCCTTCCATTCATGCCTGATTCAGATTCAGCACCATAGGTTGTAACTTTTGACTCAATCAACTGACATTTACAAATGGTCATTACAATTACAATTAACAATTTACAAACTCATTACATACATAAAACATTGCCAGTTTCCTCAATATTTCAGAAATATCAGTTACTTAGTTTCAGAGAAATCTCCCTTGGAGATATGATCCTTTTCTTTGTTAGTCACCCTAAACATATATGATAGAGGGCTAAGCATGTTCGAGTCATGCCATCAGTAACTTCAATAGTTTCAAGAGACCAACCTACGGATGACTTAAAGTGCAATTACTTTCCAAGTTGTAGTAGTTCAACACACAGGTGTATCTACAGTACTACTATTGTACTGAAATATAAAAGCTCATATGAGGGTGGTGTTTTAGATGGTTCTTTGTTTACTTTTCACTTGCCAGACAGGTTGAGTCCAGGCTGATTTCGTTTCACTTGCCTAACTACAATTTGGATTCACCACTGGCTATTGGAAATTTCACAGGCCTATTAATAGAGCATAAGGGTATCCCAGAACTGGAAAAAATGTTGGTTCTGTACAAATTTCTTTTGCAATTCTATCTCTCTCTCATATCCATCCCCAAAGGGTGCAGGCAGTAAATTTTTTTAAAGGTGAAATGAGGCTTGAAGGGAAGATGAAGGGAGAAAGAACAGGTCACCAACCTTGAAGGGCCAGAGGAACTTGGAGACATACTTGAAGTTCTGTCCAACTGTGAAGATCTCATGAACTATGTCCTCCATGCAGATGATGTTACGCTTCTCTATTAAAGACAAAATACTGGCATTGAAAGACGGACTTCCAATAACAGCAACTTGTTTTAATGGGTCTTACACCAGAGCTCCTTTTTCATTACCTCCACACCTCCTGTTTCACTATGAGGGGCTACTAAAATTCCTGCAAATATTAGAATTAATTTTCAGGTCCGTTAACCCGTTAAAGCATTACATAGCTGATATGCTACATACCAAATAAACATTTTTAGAAAGCATAGGTAATGAGCTCCTGAGGTAAACTGGTTCTTAGCAGACGTACAACAGTGTGTTGTTATACATAGTACCTATGTAATTGCTAGGTGCTATACAATCCTGGTGGCAAGCTAATTAAAAACACATAAATTTGTTGTGTGACAGATTGATGTTTTTTGTACAATAATCTTGAACTTTTACACTTGTCCAGTGTCCAGGCTTATCCATATTCTTACATTTTCTTTGGCATTGAGATGTGTATGGATGGATGTTGATTGAGCTCTCTAGCATCCATGCAGTGTAGGATAGAAAGCTGAAAATGCCATTTGTAGCAAATAAGCAACAATAACATTTTCGTTCTTACAGCTTACAAATTTGAGGGAAAAATGTTAATCATCATCTCTTTAGTGACCTGAATTCCACAAGTTTTGCGAGCATCACAAGATGAACCACAAGATGAGATCAACTGAAGGTTATGGTGCCCCAAGAAAATCATGCACATCTCAAGGGATTCTTCTCCCAGGAATATAACACTCACTCAGTCGTTTCTCGATGATTTCATTGGAAGTGATGGGAGTACGTCGGTGATACAGCTTGCAGTAACCTCGTTTGTAGAGAAGGTTTCGCACTGTACTCAGACTTGGGTAGCCCCAACAAATGTTCGGCTCACAGATCCGAAGCATGTTGATGGATGCCTGAAATCAATCATCAGGAAAACAATTACCCTTCATGCCACAACACAAGATTTCCCCCAATATCACCAGGATCAAGTTAGACAGCATGTGAACTCAATCCTATAAATGAATGATATGGTATCATAACTGGTCTTGAAGTTTTGCTTTTAAGAGGTTGCTAGTTTCTGGTTCATTGAACCAGGAACTATTGGCAAAGGGAGGAGGTAACAGTCCAACTGAAAGGCAATTGCTTCTGAGACTGAACAATAGCTTTGAGAAACACTAACTATTCCTGAGCATTTAAAAAAAACAAACAAGACTCATCACAATTAATGGGAAAACAAAAGGGAAGTGATCTTCGATATGGATAAATCTTCATATGTATAATCATGAAACCTTTCAAAAGAGCATGTATTTGCTTCAGGCGATGGAAAACGATTTCACAACCAGGATTTCTCTTTGACACTTTGGAAAGATGCCAACCCAGTCACAGGCAAATGGCATCCATGGAAGTGTCACAATGGACTCCTGTGTAAGGTTCATACCCCTGCATATTTGGTGAAACCTTAGCCCCTTAAACAAGAGCCTCACTGCTAAAATTGTCCACTATGCCAACACATACCCTGACTGATATATATCTAACTTATCCAACATTGACACTATCAGATATGAAGAAGTATCACGATGAACTTGAACAGGCTGCTGTCTGCTTCTTTGAAGATGCATGAATCTAAGCAAAAGAAATTTATTCCATGCGACTGATCAAGAGAACAAAGTCCAAGTATTCCAATTCCAATATTAAAAGTAAATCCTTTTTTTTTTGCCATTCAGAGGTGCAGTTTTATTCTCCAGGAAAAAAGAAATATGGTCACTCGGGCAGGTTCTTGATAATCCAGACAAATCACCAGTCCCCTTTTGTTTTGATTAGCAGCAGTTGACTGTATGTGGACAAAAAAGGGCCAGTATTTATTGGTAACATCTTTGGCTGGCTATAAATAATGTTTCATGTACATATTAAAATCAATGTCTGCAGTCTAAATTGAGACTTAGAAAGAGATAATAGTTTCTTCATGCAAGGTTCTTAAGATACAGTATAGCATCTTCACTCTTCCTCAATAACAGAAGCGACCGAACTTCCTCACCTCATGAGCCGCATAACAAAACCCTAATATGATAGCAAGCCACAAGACACAAATACCACTTAACACAATCGTTCTTTAGCACTTTTAAGATCTTAATAGCATTAAGACCTATCATTTAGTACAACAAAGGTTTTTTTAAATAAAAACTCCCAACTTCATAGCTCTTAGAAATTTACTATGGTACCTCACTCATTTGATCCTATGAGTACGAAACTCTTTGCATACTCTCTTGGAAGTGACATCCAATCGTGAAGCATATTTGTTTAAATCTTTCATTTTTTCTTAGACATCTCACCCATAATACAAAAACCGCTTGCAGTTCCATGTGTTTTTTATTATTATTTTGTCCATAAAAAGTCCTGTAATTGTTTGGAAACACATATTGCAAAGATCAAGTCAAAAACGATAAAAACATGCTTGCATGCACTCCTCAAAATAAAACCTAGCAATATTTTAATTCTCATTCGAGAGCCTCTCCTTCACATGGTGAAGCTGACCGGTGTACCACTCAATCAAGACAAAGCAGCTACACTCCTACATGGTGCTCCCAAATGAACATGCCTCATATAAACAGGCCTTCAGAGTGAGCCACAAAAGATATGCATGGTAGTACAGATTGCTTAACCCTTTGAGCCACGAATTTACAATTTCTGATGTCATTATTTTTCTCTCATAGAACCTGTCAATTCCAACAAAGTGATTTCAAAGTTTCGAATTATACCCCTAGACCTGTGGTCAGCCATTACAAGTGGTTTCGCCTTGAAATCACCGTTTCTAGGGCAGGGAGAAAATAAAGTAAAGGTGGTTACACGGTGTAACCACCTCGCCTCAAAAGGTTAAGGAACAGGAAAAAGCTAGGAACTAAGTTAACATAGTGAAAGCTCAATTCCTTAAAATGAGTGACATCCTTTGTCTTCTATATTTGTCATATATATAACAGGATATGCCCTGCTTCTATGTTGCCTATGCCCCCCCCCATTTTAGAATCGATGAGAAGTCACTGTTCCTTACCTATCACTTCACTACAAGCCACGCGTGGCTTGAATGTCGCATACTAGCCAACCTTGCTCTACAGGATGCAGACCATATGAGAACTGCTTTAGATTTAAATTTTGAAATGTATCAATGTGAAGATGAATTGAAATGCATCAGTTCCTTAGACCTTCCCATGATCTATCCATCTCCTAGAGCTTGCATTCCAACTTTTCTTGTACTCAAACAGTGAAATGCTACAACCACTACCATGCAATAAATATTTTTCATGAGTCTCTTTAGCTTAGGGGGGGGGGGGAAAGGATAACATTTACACAAGTGCCTCAAAACTCATTTTGAAAATATTACTGCCATGAGCTACCTGGTTTTTTTATTATGGCAAATTAAATGCATGACATACTTGACATCTGTTTAGTCTTTGCAAGGCACATTCCATAAATAAGTTTTTAAATAAGGAAATCTGACATTTCAAAAACCCAGAGAATGAGTGTACATGACATTCTTTTCCATTAACCATGAAAACATCCCAATACCATCCCCTCCTATTCCCTTAACTGTTCAAATCCCCTGTATCATCTAATACAGTGAACTTAATGATAGCTCAATACTGGGATTAGCTCAGAATATTTTCATATGGATTTCTACATCACATCAAGTTCAAAATCCCAACCACTTCATTTCATACAACCTTCATATGGAATAAGGAATTCACAATAATAGAAAAGCTATAAATGGATAGTGGAAATGTCACTGTTTGTATCTTCCCATTCCACATCAGGGCATGAGACAAGGCTCTCAATGTGAAAGCAATAGAATTAACTCACCTTGTTTAGCTTCACAAAGACTCCATTGTTGATCTGCCTCAAACGAAGAAGTTTCATGACCTTCCTGACACGGGGATGTAGACCGTTCACACTGTTGAAATGATAAAAAAAAAACTCATTTAGAAAAGGAACACTCTTGAAATATTATCTTTGATTTGGAAAAGTTAAATAACAGACTGACCCTCTGATTCGAATGACAAAGGCAAGTTTAGGTTCATCTGGAACATAAAAGTTTCCACATTTCTTTGCCATACGCTTGAGACGAATGAGGTCCCTCTCCTTGGCACGATATTCAGCCACATACTTCTCGGCCCTCTTGAAATACTCCCTCTTTCGGGATGCTCGCTTCTTATTTGCCTGGAAGCAGAAACCAAATGTATCCTCATCTTCAACTAAGGCCCAATGCATACAATCACAAAAAACATTCCTTCCTGCAACTTCTATATGTACCTACACACAGCCAAAATCAGCAAAATAAATGAAGCAGATGTAACATGTCACAAATTTTCAGACATGTCATTATATATGACAGTCAATTATTGACTATTCTCAAAGTCTGCTTCCAAGTCAATAGTTCAGTACATACATGCTACTATTTATATATGAAACAATTTGGCTCTACACATTACAAAAACTTTATTTTACTTCAATTTTACAATGGTTAAAACTGAATGAGTCAATGACACAAACCTCCAAGCAGGAGCCACAGGTCTAAATTCTAGCAGTAGCATACATGGAACCCATGACCTCATACACAATGCCTTCTATTCCTATGCTCATGCCATGAATCCCTACTATGGAAAGATGTTGGCAGAGAGCTTACACAAAGAGCCTCTATCTGCTTGTCATCCTCTTACATTACTATAAATAAATACCTGAGGTTATTTATGTCTAAATACTTACTAGAAATTGATATTCAGCTGTACTGACTGAATCACAGTAGGGCAAAACGTTTCTGCATTCCCTGTACACAAACTATGCAATAAAATACAGCCAAGAAAAAACAGTTTACCTGGATTTGGAACTTGATGGATTTTGCTCGATCCTCAGCTGCCTTTTTCCTCCTCTTCAGGAGGGTTTCAGGAACAGCTGGAAGCTTCTTCCCAGGCTGACTCCTACAAGGAAAAGAAGTTTGAAGATAATAAGCTTGTTCTCTAAGTTGTGGCTGAGTAAGCTTTCTGAAGTGGAAAGAATGAGGAAGGTTAGGCCTAAGTCATAAAAGATGTGTATTCCAGAGTGAAAGCTTTCATCATAATCCTAGTGCCATGCGCATCTTTTTCAGCAACTTCAACCAATTACGTACCTATTAAGATCCAGGATTAGACTAAATCCATTAAAATATGTATAGCTAGGGAAGAGGCCCTAGTTGTGCATAGAGAAAAGAGCCCTTAATGGGTGATTTCATAAGTTTATTTCAATTTACCCATGTTCCAGCACAAGACATCTTAAAGTAATTAAGTTGTATGTCATCCACTTCCTAACCTGACACAAGACCTTTTAAACAACCATGATATACTATAATGATGAATGTCTAGAGATTTTGTGCTGATGTGGTGAAAAAGATTGCTCAAAGTCTTCCCACAAGGCAAACAAAGCAGCTTCCTCCACCTTGCAAGACATGTCTGTGTTTGGTGGGCTGAAGGAAACTATCATGTTAGTAGTAAATGTTGGAGATCATTATTCCCAGTTCAGCCTTGAAGTCAGGGCTGAGCCAGCTTGGCCAATAGACACTGCCATAAAGAAAAGCATTGATTCCAGACAGCCCTATAGCAAATGCATTTCCTGATCCTTTCTGTATAACAAGTAAAAACTTATAAACCCTTTGAGGCCTCTGAATAAGGTGCTGCAGTTTCAATCAATACAGGGTTAACGTTATCAGTGGATTTGCAAATCATGGTTATTCTGTGTGTATCCCCCCCATACTGCTTCCCTACTCCCGAAAGTGGGAGTATTTCAAGCATTTACAGAAGTGGAAAGAGAGCTTTCGCTTCAAAAGTACCTCTTCTGGTCTACGTGCGATGATTCAATATGCCTAGCCTAAGTCTACGAGTCAGATACCAAAGTTATTGTCAAATTACATAAGGTACTTGTTTCCACACTTATATTTATTTTTGCGACCATTACTTGGTCAAGTTGAGAACTGAATGCCTTAAGTGAACGAACGCCTGTCGTTACGCCAACCCTAGCTACGCCTGTGATGCAGGTGGAGCAAGAGTTTAAAACCACTAATAAGATGCAGTTTTGTCATGGGGTTTAAGAAGAGGTCAAACATGTGCCACGCGCCTACTGTTATTCGAACCTCAACACGGCCGAAGTTAGGCCTAAGTTTTCGAGTTGGTGAGTTGAGCCATGGCGTCCAATATCGATTTAAAATGAGTCGAAGATAACTCAGTAACCCCAGTGAATAAGAAAACGAAATGGAAGCGATTATCCAGGAGAAATGAAAAAAAAGAGAGACTCACAAGTCCTCCTTCTTAGCCGTGTCGGCCATGTTGGATGCCGGAAAGAGAGTGACAGTGCTGTTCAACCAGGACGTTCTCTCCCCACTGAGCTCAGTGTCTCTCTCCCATACTACAGATAGAAAATTATCTCACTTCAATTCAATTTATTACTCATAAAGGAAGTTCTTGTTTAGAATTAGTGAAAGTATCTCTTTCGAACTTAGGTCATACTTTCTTCTTTTCCTGTAATCTTGGCACTATGTTTAAAATCTTTCAAAATGGTTACATCACTGGCGATTTTTTACATGGACTGTAGCGTCCTACACGGGCCGATTTTCCAATACCCGACCTTGAATCGAGCCGATTCAAGTCATGGCCCGCACCCGACCCGAAACCGGAATTCCATCCTAAATTTCTCAGCCCGACTCGACCCGACCAAAGCAAAAAATTAAACTTTTAAAGTTATGCTTTCCTGTGTATCATTAGAAGTTGGTTTGCAAAAATAGGAGGTTGTCCATAGTCGACTGACAGGAGAACATTTCTTGGAGGGGACATTTCTGTCTAGTGTTGCTCTAACTGCCCCTGTGCTTGTCCCAAATTCCTCCTTTATTTGTATTCATGGTCACACTATTTAGGCATTTCCTTCTCTCCGATTGCATGCATAATACTGTCTGACCCAACCCGATCCGAAGGATCTTGATTCCCCTTAGACGGCCCGCGGGTCTAGTCGGGTCGGGGCGATCGGGCCGGGTCACATCCCGTGCTGGGCTCTAATGGATTGGCTGCTCCTCTCCGCGGCTGGTTAACGCGTTAAACCAGTAGTGTACTACCACGAACACTGGTCTCTTTTCTCCAGGCTGTGACCGATTTCACAATACCTCATACCCTTTATCTTCATCAAGGTTAATAATACCTACAATAGGGGTCGGGAACCTTTTTGGCCATGTGAGCAGTGGCGTAGCGTGGTTCGCATGGGCCCTGGTGCAAGGAATGAAACTGGGCCCGCTGTCCAATTTCTTACTATTGAATTATATGGGAGTCATATTTTTTTAAATAGATTTTTTTCCGGCAGCATATAAATCGTCATTTGTAGCTGAAGTCGTGGAAGGCAGTGGCAGATACAGAAATCTTTCATGGGGGGGGCCTGTTTCCTAGTTCCCAGCCCAGTCCACCCTCCACCCTCATCTACCACCGCCCTCTGACTTATCGCCTTATTCCTTTTTCGTCTGGGGTAAAAACCCTGAAACCTATTCCTAATAAACATTAGTTGATGCGCTTTCTACATTAAAAAAAATAGACTGCGAACTTGATCAGAGGAAGGGCAGTCCCCCCCCCCCCCCTTCCCCCTTACCCCTAGCCCTGCTACTTAGCGCAAATACTTAAGGTGATCAGTTTCCTTCGAGGGCCCCAAGGAAAATTGGGACCTAGAGCAACCTAAAGCATTTACCCCCCCCCCCCCTCCCCTAATTCGACCCTGGGTGAATGGTATTGGATGTGTCCACCACTTCATTTTACCACACGAAGAAGTTGCGAGATGTCTCGGTGCAGCAGTGTCGCGTTGAATTCCTTTGCTCCCTTTTGACCTTCCTTTTCGGCTGGTGGCTCTCATCTCGTCCCGATGCCAAGGGTCTTCCAGCTAACGCTTCCCCCCACTTCGTGGCTCGGTGTCTGCTCCCGTCTGGGCCCCTCTGGCCCGTGGGCCCCGGTGCAGTCGCACCGCCTGCACATTCAGTAGCCACGCCACTTCATGTGAGCCATATTAAGATTGAGCTAAGTGCTTGTGAGCGAAAGATTTTCCGAATAACAAAATGTTTCCTGAAGTTGGTAACTGATATATGCATTTTTTGGTACATGAGAAAAATGAGGAACAACCATGATTTTCAGCCACGACTCAATGAGCCAAACTTTTCGGCTCGTGAGCCAATTTTGGCTCATGAGTCATAGGTTCCCGACCCCTGAACTGTTTCCGGATTGATTTCGTACTCCCCAGCCCCCCCCCCACAGTGGATAACGGAGGCAGGGCCGTTTCTAGGCATATTGGCGCCCAGGACAAGG
>CAJPEV010001222.1:0-35752 GCA_905338385.1 Darwinula stevensoni
GTCGATGGAAGGAGTGGCACGTTTGCGCGACATATTAAGCAATATTTTACGTTTTTATTTTTGCCTAAATCAATTCAGAAAACAAAAAATCCATGACATGAAACGCAAACAGAAAACCATTGCATGGCTCCGATGGTGGAAACCGCCACCCCTGACCTAATTAAAATCAAATTCACAGTGAAACAAACAACATAAAAAAAGAATGCACACAATTGGAGAATATGCCGTCGCATAATGGAAACACGTTTCGCATTCGCAGTGAGGTGTTGATCAATAACCGAACGCCACTAAATATGAGACCTATGCCGATAAGATCCCACAGCCTATGGCCTAGAACGGCAGAGCATCGTCGGCTTTTCATGTTAGGAAGACAGCCTAAAACTTGCGGCCTCTTTCAATTATGGTTCGCTGAGCGGTCAACATCGACAATTACTTTTTTTCCGCTCACAGACGCTTTACCTCCTCTATGCTCCGGGATATCAGGGAAAGGGTATGTTGCTTCCCTGGTGCTTCTCATAATAAATTCATCGCGGCATCTCACAATGGTTCACATAAAAAGAAATATACAGCTTGGCCGCGAATGCATGAAGTTTTGTATTATGCATCATACCTAATTGGGACTAAGGAAACATGGGACAAACGGGGTCCTTTTGAATTGGTAAGTACCACTTTTTATCTTTAGGGTTGCCGATACGGTTGTCGATCTCTGATGTCTCGCCGGTCCTCATAACTAGACTATTTATCTCAAGCGATGCACTCTTTTTTTCCTGAGCCTTTGCTGTCGCAATAGACATAATTAGTTCTCGTTCGTTACAGAAGTGCAGTTTTCTTTCCGCTGATATCATTGGCTCTAATATTCATTCGGTCTCTGAAAGTCAGAATCAACCGAACCTAAGCCAAACGACAAACGGGTTTGTGTGTGACAGCTCCACAGGCGTCGAGAAATGAAGTAGAAGTTTGATCCTTAATCTTCATCATTAAAGGATGCGCTATTGCGAAAAAATCTGAAGATTTTGAAGGAAAAAAAAAGTGGTTTTTCTCGCCATCCTGTTCCAGTCTGAGGCAGATCGGAGGGACACGCTCGCCGATCGGTTTCCCTCATGATGTCGGCCAGTGTGGAGGAATGAGTGTTCCCTATCCCGGCTGAGCAAACACGGTTGAGTCGACTCCTTTCCTATGCATGGTCCATCCCTCATCTAGGGCAATAGAACCGATAACGGTTCCTCTTGGTTGAGGTCAGGCCAATTACAGGGTGGGCCGAAAAAAGAACAAAGCTGTCATTTTTATTGAGTCGTCAATCAGGCCTACAAAATCGTTACATTGGCCTACATATCGAATGCCACCATTACCTGCAAGAGGAGGATATGCTTGTCTATAGATCATGCGCATTCCTTTCTTCTTGGCAGTTTTTGCTCCTCAGCGAAAATATGAAAATATAAATGGCAGCCTCCTTTTCCAGTGAAACCAGGAGGCAGCGCTGCTCGTGGGATAGGCTTGCTTCGATATACGTGACTTCCCCTGCACTTCACTCTCCTATTATCATGGGCTTTTTCATTACTGGCTGCCATTTGGGATTTTTTGCTAATACTGCTTCATGAATGTCTTCAGAGGCATTTTGCGCTTTACTTCTCAAAAATCAAACTGATCAAAGCGTTGCAGCATTACTGCGAAGAGAACAATATAATCTATTATATTAATCCAGTTCTTCGGGTTTCCCTGCGTAAACGTTTTGGTATTATTGTACTTGATATTACGATTTGTTAAAACACGCTCTAAGAAAGTAAACACCAGAAGGATATGTTTAAATTAAAAAAAAGAATGTACTTCTCAATAAAAAAAGGTAAAGGACCAATGACCGATTTGTAAACAGGGATGAGGCGGAAAGTGTCTCGGACTCATGGGAGACGGATTTGTGCCCAAGAGTACGTTTGTTGACGGGGCATGGAAACATCATTTTCGTGACGAAAGAGATGTATTACTAAAATAGCGACGGGTAGAAACTTATTGGAAGGGTGAGAGGGAATGGCTTGTCGTAAACAGTGTAGTTATGAAGATCCACGATGCAGATTTCCCTACATTCGAGGCTGATTCATCTCCCGGGCCAAAAGTAAGCTACTTTTCCTTAGGAGAATACGTTCCCAGAACGTAGCGACTTCATACTACAACAGGCAAAATGGATACGAACTCAGTCCTTCATTCTCTCTGGATGAGGAGTGGAAGGGCAGAATTTGCGGACAATCCGTACAACATTATGAGTGGACCATTCCCTAAAAGGTGATTTATTTGACACATTAAGAGGAAGATGAACTTCCAAATGGTACACTATCTCCTATCCATAATAGAGGTACTGCACTGTGCATGACCATGTATTACACCAGTACTGGCTTAGTCCTGTTGAGGGGAACATCTCAATGACTGGGTAAGGAGATGACGTATGTGGTACGAAATGATTATTGGAATAGTTCAATATAGGCATGATTTTAGGTACAACTCAGAGCCAGTGAAGCCGTTGCTTTTTTTCTTTTTGCGTTTCAAAACAGGCAGTTTATGAACCAGCTCGGATTGAAATACGTGCAACACGTTTTGCTGCAAAAACGTGTGGGAAAATAAAAAAAAGGGGAATTGAAAAAAAATCGAGGCTAAGATGCAGAAAGAATATATTTCCCTCACTGCATTTGTTGCCTCCGATGGTATATGATCATTGGGAGAGAAATTTCGTTGCTTTGTAGGGCGAAATATTCATGTGTATGTAAGTCAACGTTCGTCGCGGAAAGCACCTTTATTTGAAGAATCGGTGCTGTTGCCAGGCATCATCGAGATAAGCATTATCAGCGGCCATAGGCGTATGGCAGAGAAAGGTCGTAATTAGGATAATGAATTTATTGATTGACCGAGGTGCAATGATAGTAGCGATAGCAAGCCGATGTCGTGCGCGTATCCAAGGGATTATCGACCACGCAAAGGGGCCAGGATAATGGCTAACGAAGGTATCAACATCTCTTTGTCCACCCAACCATTAACTCGAGCATGCATGGCTCGCAGCGTTTGGGAGACTTTCTCACTTCAGTTTCACCGTGCCAATACTTCTAATATATATAGACGATCGTGACTGACTGACTGACTGACTGACGCTAATTCTAACCATGTTCTAGACATGATGAGAGGCTGAAACTTGGTACACACATAGCTGTTAGATTGCTGACTCCAGAAAAATTCCAACTTTGGGGGTAAGTGCCCTGGGGGCTCATTCCAGGGGGTCTCATTTTGTAAGCCTAGGTCTAACACTCAGACGGACGCTTAGGCCTAAGCCATTCTCAGGCTCCCCTTGCCTTCAACGAAACGGAAGGAACGTGAGTAGCTNACTTCGGATAACTCGAAACGATTTGCCCGGTCCCTAAAAGTTCGAGTTAACGAGTTTTCATTGTATGTGGTACGAAATGATTATTGGGATGGTTCAATATAGGTATGATTTTAGGTACAACTAGGGCCAGTGAAGCCGTTGCTTTTATCTTTTTGCGTTTCAAAACAGGCAGTTTATGAACCAGCTTGGATTGAAATACGTGCAACACGCTTTGCTGCAAAAACCTCTGGAAATATGAAAAAAAAAGTCGTAATGAAAAAAAAATCGAGGATAAGATGCAGAAAGAATGCATTTCCCGCACTGCATTTGTTGCCTCCGATGGTATATGATCATTGGGAGAGAAATTTCGTTGCTTTGCAGGGCGAAATATACATATTCATGTGCATATAGGTCAACCGTTCGTCGTGAGCGCGGAAAGAACCTTTATTTGAAGAATCGGTGCTGTTGCCAGGCATCATCGAGACAAGCATTATCAGCCGCCGTAGGCGTAGGGCAGAGAAAGGTCGTTATTACGACAATTTATCTGTTGATTGACCGAGGTGCAATGATAGTAGTGATAGCAACCCGATGTCGTGCAGATATCCAAGGGATTATCGACCGCGCAAAGGGGCCAGGATAAGGGCTAACAAAGGTATCCACATCTCTTTGTCCACACAACCATTGACTATAGCATGCATGGCTCGCTGCGTTTGGGAGACATTCTCACTTCAGTTTCACCGTGCCAATACTTATATGTATATATATATATATATATCACGTCAAAACACGTTTAAAGTTCTTGTGAAAGAGCAGCACTAGAGCAAGCCGAGGAACGATTCGTGAAAAGAAATAGAAAATTAAAGATGTGGATTGGATGATTAATCATCATTATCAGCGACTCTCAACTTACCATCTGGGCGTAATACACATTACGTTTGCAAGAAAATGATCGTGATGAGAGAAAAGTGAGGTAAATACGCAGATTCCAAGGCGAAGCACCTGCAGGTGCGAGAATCTTTCTGCTCATATGTATCGATCATAGAAGGCAAGATCGAAGGCAGCGCTCCGGGCTGCTTTGTTAGTTGAAGTCATATCGCCAAAATCATATTCCAAAGGAAAGCGTGAATTCATGACACTCTTCCACGACTCGGCATCCCTTTCCTCGTTGTCTCTCCCTGCCAGACATGATATAGATGAAATTACACCCTGCATCGGTTGTACCAAATGGATCAAATCTGTATGAACTCACAGGTGAGAATGACCCGCCGCTTCGACCCCATGTTCTCGCTTCGTGGCTTCCTCCAGCCGTACAGCAAGAGGTCCAGGATCCATTCCAGCATTTCCAGGACGGTGATGAAGGAGAGCCCGGTGTAGAGACCCAGCAATCCTCCCAACATGCCGACGAAGCTCCCCCACTGTTCCGGAAGTGTATGTATTACTACTAAGGCAGATTTTATTGATGTCCAGAACCGATTCCTAAAAATATATATTTTACTTACTGGGTACAACAGTTGCTGCGTAAGTTCCTCCGCTGACAATACCTCATAGTAGATGTTCACAACAGTGATATGGTCTCTGATGAAAAAAAGAATACAAACCTAGACTGATACGTATCTCTCCTTCATGGGCATTGCGATTAAATTGTAAGTATTCCAAACAGGCTGATTTCATGTTCCCATCTTAGCGCATCTCACCATTCACCTTCCACGTCGATTAGGCTCTCTGATTTTTTCAGAAATTATGCTGAAAATCATCCAAAGACTTCCTAAAAACCGTATTTTGATGATGAATGCTGGTAAATTACCCGGGACGATGGGAGTATGTCTGTTCCCTCAGCTCGGGTCCGTAGGAAATCGCATTTTTATATCTCATCCAAGTGATTAGATCCATGAGCAAGCCTTTCTCGCGACTCATCTGCACCGATGACGATGACCATTGGAATTTCTCCTCTCTGAAACGGAATTTGCCTTGCCACCAACTTCTCATCACCGTGTATAGAACTCGAGATCCCTAGGTTTTTTACTTACGTGCAGGGCTGAGGACAATTGCAGATATCACCGCCTTCATTGAAAACCTTGTATGCCATTTCTGCCTCGAACGCTTTCGTTTGGGGAATGATCGATAAGAAAATTGCAGGAAGAGCTTAAAATGAGACTTATAAAATTATGCCGTTATTCTGATCGCTCTGAAAACCAAGATGTAGGACATGACTAAGGCTGTCATCATGCCTAAAAAAAGGGTAGTGCCAAATTCCTCACCTGTCTCGTTCATCCATTTGTAATCAGAAGTGATTCGCAGAAGGGAATCATCCCAGCCCCATCGATTGGCTCTAGGAATCAGTTGAAGGAAGCACATTCTGAGGCACAGCTGATGGAACATAAAAAAACTCAAGGTGAATGGATTTTCGACTCGTTGACTTGGGAAATCCAAAAAATGAAGTCGTTTGCACCTGCTTGGAAAACTTCCGTTTCACTGAGAAATTGAAGATCTCGGGGTCGAATCGATTTTCCAAGTATGATTCAGTAGCACAATTTCCCCCTTGGTCTGGAGGAAGTCTTTCCATCACCGTTTTCCGCACGCCGATGTAGGAAATCATTTCCATATTTACATCAAATCCCTCTTCAAGGGGGTTGGGTTGTAACCCAGGAGGATGAATCATGACCCTGAAACCATCGGATGGGGAAAGAAAGATCTCGTCGTTCGAGGAGGATGATGTCAGTATGAGTTGAAGCCCTTCCTGTGGAAAACGAGTTGGGGTGTATTGACGAGGAGGCTAAACGGTTTTAAAATATTACTTTCGAGAGGATCTTACAGAGGGTTTCATTCCCTTGAAGAAGCTGTAGTCGTTAATAAAAAATTCCGAGGACTGGCTCCCACTTCTTGGGTTTTTCTGGGTAACTAAACTAGGCAAACGGTGCACCCACTTCTGTTCCGTGAAGGGTATGCGGAGGCAAAGGTGAAGACTTTTCAGGGACATTTAAAGTTCCTTAGTGACAGAAAAATAAATTGAAAAGAGAAATAAGTTCTTACAGTTGAACTTTCGTGTCTTGTCATATTTAAATTGATACGCTTCGTCGGAATGAAACAAGAACATGTCTTCAAAAAATGGCGGCACGAGGACTTGCGAATTACTGCTGCACATGAACGTCTTAAAGTTATATGGAAGACTTGTGCATGTGGAATGGAAAATGTCCTCACTCATCATTGCAAAGTTCCCCATTGAAGGTGCAATGTCGCACTGACTGCTTCATGACTTGGAAATCTCCTAAAAGTTCCCTCGGCAGGTAGTCTTTATCCGGCAGGGAGCCATCCAAGCGGTAGAAATCAAAGAAGTTGTTCTGGAGCCAAGAGGAATTTTCACTCACTGCGGCAATATAAAAAAATATATATATATAGTCACACATGAAAAGAAAGTGTTAGAGTAAAATATGCAGGTGTCTCAAGAATATGTATCAGGTCATCCCATAAGTAATGTTGTTTTTTCGCATTGCCAAAATTATTTATTTTTTATACGTGTATTTGTGCACATCCTTTGGAACAGTTCTATGCTAACTTGTGTAGACGTTAGTCTTCAGTCTACGTGTCGGTTTTCACGAGTTAACAGCTCTTTTTTTCTTTGACGTTGAAAACAAAAATGGAGGTGTCGGAAGAACACATTAGGCATATAATTATTCATCAATTTAAGAAAGGGAATAACACGACTCCAGCCACGGAAAAAATGCAAGATGGTAAAGATGAGGAAGTTCTAAATGCGAGGAAATGCCAACGTTGGTTCCGGAAATTCAGGTCTTATGACCACAGCTTAGCAGATGAAGCGCGTTCAGGCCGACCTGTTGAGTTCGATGATGACCAGCTGATAGCCACACAAGAAAAAGATCCTGCTGTAACTGTTGAAGAACTTGCTCAGAAACCCAATAAGAAAAGAAAAACGGAGCGCTGTTAAATCGTTAAAACCAACACGTAGAATGAAGCCGAACGTCTATGTGTACATATACACGTATTAATATAAACAAGGCACAAGTTAGGCAATGCAAAAAAAAAATACATTACTTATGGGATGATCTGATTGATTCAACGTGGTTGAGACCGTGCGTAAACAGATGCACGGTGTGAGGCGTTACGGCGGACGATGCGGGAAGGTTCATCCGAGGCATTCTTCTTCTACCATCGCCTCCGGACCACGACGAATGGCCAGGGGTGTGGAGGTCTGGAGAAAAATCCACTGCGGTTCTGGATTTCAATTTTGTCTGGGAAGGAGAGTCGAAGGAGTGTGTGGTCGGCCGTGTTGTCTGTAAGGGGTTGTCAATTGTCGTAAGACAGATCGTCTCTGCAGAAGAGTATGTGTACTCTTATTGGTTGGTCAGAACCATATCTGACCTGCATACGAGAGACGCGAGGAATAATCCCATCATGCTTTTCTTGGCGTGGGCAAGGACTCTGTGTCTTTATGAACGATGAGTACTTTAAAGAGCTGGGAACCGGATTTTAAACTTACCGGACAGTTCTGCAAAGGGGTTGATGGAGACGTTTTTATTTCCACTCCCGTCATCGTTTTGCTCAGTATCGTTGAGGGAAGAAGACACATTTGCCGATGATTCTTGTCTTATGAGTTCTCCGCTTGATAGTAGTTCCAGCAGTCTTTTCATTTCCAGATTGAATTCCGCGAATTTTCTGAATCCGTTCCAATACTCTGAATCATCACTCTGGTTCACGAAGACAGGGTTGCGACGGCAGATCGTGACGGCCGGGAAGGAGAGAGGCTCCCCTCCTACCATCTAGCGGAAGTTGGCAGGATTTCGCGCTTCCATGTTTCAAGGAAATATAGATAAACGGTAAGACTGGAATTCGCCATACCTGAGACGTGGTTATCGTCCGGCCGGACATATACATATTGATGGTATCGATGATTCCGTATGTCATGTATCCTGTAGCGCAGAGGAATACCGAAAACCAAAAAAGCTTTCTGAAGCGAGAGGAGTCCGTATATACGGTACGACCTAGGGCCTGGATAGAGACAAACATGCAATCGTCAATGTTTACATATGTATTGACACTACTATTCTGAGTCCAATGGATCCTGATTTGAGGAAAAAAAATGCGTAGCTAATTACGTAGGCTGCGGCGTAAAGTTGAAAAGTCCAAAATTCAGCGTATTTTCTAGCATTATTTCTAGTGACTGTATGGACAATATTGGAAGCCCTCCTTGTGGAAGGAAACGTTTTTTAAAGGCTCACTGGAAGCCCCCCCCCCTCCCTTTGACCAGGTTCGCATTAGATGTATTCATTCAAAATAGCATCTGCTTTAAATTTTATTGGAGCCAGTGAAACAGACGCCCAAGTTCTTATCCCAGGCGAAAAATAAAAAAAAATGTAAAAGGATGAGGAATTGTGTTAGGCGGCGGGGGGGGGGGGGGGGGNCTTCCTGTGGAAAACGAGTTGGGGTGTATTGACGAGGAGGCTAAACGGTTTTAAAATATTACTTTCGAGAGGATCTTACAGAGGGTTTCATTCCCTTGAAGAAGCTGTAGTCGTTAATAAAAAATTCCGAGGACTGGCTCCCTGAAGAACCCAAAAAGACCCATTGATTTGATCCGTTTGCCACGTGGGTGAAGACAAGGCACTTCCCATACGCCTCCGTTTCCACTTCTGAAAAGTCCCTGTAAATTTCAAGGAATCACTGTCTTTTTGTAAATTGAAAAGAGAAACAAGTTCTTACAGTTGAACTTTCGTGTCTTATCATATTTAAATTGATACGCTTCGTCGGAATGAAATAAAAACATGTCTTCAAAAAATGGCGGCACGAGGACTTGCGAGTTACTGCTGCACATGAACGTCTTAAAGTTATATGGAACACTTGTGCATGTGGAATGGAATCCTTACTCATCATTGCAAAGTTCCCCATTGAAGGTGCAATGTCGCACTGACTGCTTCATGTCATGGAAATCTCCTAAAAGTTCCCTCCGCAGGTAGTCTTTATTCGGCAGGGAGCCATCCAAGCGGTAGAAATCAAAGAAGTTGTTCTGGAGCCAAGAGGTATTTTCACTCACTGCCGCAATACAAAAAAATAAATATATATATATAGTCACACATTAAAAGAAAGTGTTAGAGTAAAATATGCAGGTGTCTCAAGAATATGTATCAGGTCATCCCATAAGTAATGTTTTTTTTTTCGCATTGCCAAAATTATGTATTATTTATGCGTGTATTTTTGCACAGTTCTATGCTAACTTGTGTAGACGTTAGTCTTCAGCCTACGTGTCGATTTTGTCGAGTTAACAGCTCTTCCTTTTTTTCTTTGACGTTGAAAACAAAAATGGAGGTGTCGGAAGAACACATTAGGCATAAAATTATTCATCAATTTAAGAAAGGGAATAACGCGACTCCAGCCACGAAAAAATGCATGTTAAAGGTGAGGAATTTCTAAATGCGAGGAAATGCCAACGTTGGTTCCAGAAATTCAGGTCTGGTGACCACAGCTTAGCAGATGAAGCGCGTTCAGGTCGACCTGTTGAGTTCGATGATGACCAGCTGATAGCCACACAAGAAAAAGATCCTGCTGTAACTGTTGAAGAACTTGCTCAGAAACCCAATTAGAAAAGAAAAACGGAGCGCTGTTAATTCTTTAAAACCAACTCATAGAATGAAGCCGAACGTCTACACAAGTTGGCATAGACAAATTACATGGGATGTGTACATATACACGTATAAACAAGGCATAAGTTAGGCAGTGCAAAAAAAGCATTACTTATGGGATGATCAGATTGATTCAACGTGGTTGAGACCGTGCGTAAACAGATGCACGGTGTGAGGCGTTACGGCGGACGATGCGGGAAGGTTCATCCGAGGCATTCTTCTTCCACCATCGCCTCTGGACCACGACGAATGGCCAGGGGTGTGGAGGTCTGGAGAAAAATCTACTGCGGTTCTGGATTTCAATTTTGTCTGGGAAGGAGAGTCGAAGGAGTGTGTGGTCGGCCGTGTTGTCTGTAAGGGGTTGTCAATTGTCGTAAGACAGATCGTCTCTGCAGAAGAGTATGTACTCTTATTGGTTGGTCAGAACCATATCTGACCTGCATACGAGAGACGCGAGGAATAATCCCATCATGCTTTTCTTGGCGTGGGCAAGGACTCTGTGTCTTTATGAACGATGAGTACTTTAAAGAGCTGGGAACCGGATTTTAAACTTACCGGACAGTTCTGCAAAGGGGTTGATGGAGACGTTTTTATTTCCACTCCCGTCATCGTTTTGCTCAGTATCGTTGAGGGAAGAAGACACATTTGCCGATGATTCTTGTCTTATGAGTTCTCCGCTTGATAGTAGTTCCAGCAGTCTTTTCATTTCCAGATTGAATTCCGCGAATTTTCTGAATCCGTTCCAATACTCTGAATCATCACTCTGGTTCACGAAGACAGGGTTGCGACGGCAGATCGTGACGGCCGGGAAGGAGAGAGGCTCCCCTCCTACCATCTAGCGGAAGTTGGCAGGATTTCGCGCTTCCATGTTTCAAGGAAATATAGATAAACGGTAAGACTGGAATTCGCCATACCTGAGACGTGGTTATCGTCCGGCCGGACATATACATATTGATGGTATCGATGATTCCGTATGTCATGTATCCTGTAGCGCAGAGGAATACCGAAAACCAAAAAAGCTTTCTGAAGCGAGAGGAGTCCGTATATACGGTACGACCTAGGGCCTGGATAGAGACAAACATGCAATCGTCAATGTTTACATATGTATTGACACTACTATTCTGAGTCCAATGGATCCTGATTTGAGGAAAAAAAATGCGTAGCTAATTACGTAGGCTGCGGCGTAAAGTTGAAAAGTCCAAAATTCAGCGTATTTTCTAGCATTATTTCTAGTGACTGTATGGACAATATTGGAAGCCCTCCTTGTGGAAGGAAACGTTTTTTAAAGGCTCACTGGAAGCCCCCCCCCCTCCCTTTGACCAGGTTCGCATTAGATGTATTCATTCAAAATAGCATCTGCTTTAAATTTTATTGGAGCCAGTGAAACAGACGCCCAAGTTCTTATCCCAGGCGAAAAATAAAAAAAAATGTAAAAGGATGAGGAATTGTGTTAGGCGGCGGGGGGGGGGGGGGGGTAGAAAAAGGGGGGGGGAGGGGTGGGGGGGGGGGGGGGGGGGGGGGGAGTAGGTAGGAACTTTGGAACCCCCTCCCCCCCCCCTATGAAAAATTTCTGTATCCGCCCCTGCTGGAAGCATTAGCAGGTGCTAATAAGAGAAAAGTCTTAACTGACTCTCTGATGGTGAGTTTTTCCTCTTGCAGTTTCCTCAAGTGAGACAGATGGAAGAATGCGCGCAAGTAAGAAAAGTATCCAAGATGTATCCAAGAACCTACGGGAAACTTGTTATTCCTTCGAAAGAACTAAACATGCAAAACGATAAGAACCAAGTTTTAAAAAGAAGATAAAAACGACTTACATGCCCGCTGAATCTTTCGAAAAATCTGACGGTGAGTGGACGAACACCGACAGTTTCATCTCCTTCGCCCTCGATCTGAATATATACCTCTCTTCTCCTTTCATCGTGATGAGAAGTCACCTTATTCGACAACATCGTCCTGGAGAGTTGCTACATCTGCAGCTCGTTGTCTCGGATCGAATTATCGAAATGAAGGTGAACTACGGGCTTGGAGAGGTGCAACTTCTTCTGGGGCGGAGAGAGGGAAAGACGATATACGAACCCCTTATATGACGGATTGTGCAAATAGTTTGGTGTCGCATGCGCTTCATATCCTTCCAATCGGCGTCTTTCTCTGTCGGTTTCGTCCATGAATGGGTCCATAAAATAAGGGAAGGTGCTGCTTATTCATCTCTGCAACTCCCTGACATATGTCAACATAAGCGGTTGGGAGAATCAGGACCCCCTCCCCCCCGAATTCTCGTCAGTCAAGAATCCGATATTACTTCATTAACACTGGGAATAACCCCACATTGATACGTGACAGAAACCATTAAAGAACCATTTCCACGGGAAATCTGAGAGTGATTCCTGGAGCTACCATAATCTGCGACAGTTGAGTTCTGAGTTCATCTGAGTTGACAGGGCAGAGCATAAACGTTACTACCTAGGACATTAACATGATCATGGTCAAGCAATAAAGTATAACGCACATTTAGTGGACAACTCTCTAAAAGTCGAAGTTCGGATTGGAACCATTTTTGGAAACTTTTGTAGAACCATTTTCGCGAAATCTGGTCAGCTCCTGGAGTTACCAGGATCTGAGGACTTCAACACGGCAGCTGATGAATGATCTGATTCAATCGCGTGATCACTCCCACGAGGACCTGTTGAGTAAAGATCGTGAAAAAAATGGTTCAAATGATAAAAAGTAACAGTCTTCCCGAGCCCCATTTTTAATACTTGAAGAGCTACCGAGTAGTTATTTCAGGTCATTATGCCAAATGATTTTTTCTGTGAACTTAAAACGATGAAGAAAAAAAAAACAGTTTCTCGATCGCCGAAAACCGCTCCGAAAGCGTACAGGCATCTGAGGGTTCTAGGTTGAACTGCTATTTTTTTTCACGGTGATTCATTTCGCCATGTGGAAATTAAACTAGCTCTTGTTCATTTAACCTCAGCGTGATGGCCTCCGCACCGCAGTGGTGCCGCAGTTCGGTCAGATTTATGACTGCGTCGGATTTCTCCGCTCTTATTACGGACAACACTTACGAAATTTAACGAGCAGGTACTGCTGGTCGTATCGCAGATCAAAGGTGGACGCTAGGGCGATCCCCAAACAATTCTAGGCCGATTAATAATGTCGAGAAAACTTAATTTGGAAATAATACAAACAAGGGTAGCGATCCCGGCTGCAAATGGTTCTAGACTCGACCTATGCCCTGAGCACCTTACGACAGGGAGACTGTCTCCGACGCGAAACAGTCTCGACCCCGAATCCTGTTGTGACACCTGGCCCGATACTTAGACCCGACCTAAGACCTGAGTAATCTCGTGACACCGCCGACACGAAAGAGCCTCCTCTTTAGCCCTGCATTCCGGACGGGATAATCGATAATCAGGCACGAACGAGGCCCTGAACTCTGTCGGGAGATCCGATCGGAGGGCGTAGCGCTCGGTACGGGCCATCTCGCCCACTGATCCTGACACTTCATTTTCCCCGCATCAGTTCGGGTGGGGGCTACTACCGATTTGCATGGAATTTTCATGCGAATTACATAGCATTTTATTTCCTTTTTACAGGAAGCCCATGATTATGAAAATGCACAATAGAATTTGCCCTAGAATACAACGTTAGATGTGCAGCCTGGGCTATGGCATACAATAATGACTCTGAGAGTCATCGCATATCCAAACGGGAATATAGAAGAGAACCCGCGAGAGACAAATTAACAGACGGAGATGAAAAACTTTTGAAAACAGGAACTCTCCAGAACAGTCTACCCTGTGGTGGGAAAAGAACATCGACGCGAACTGATATCACGGAATAGATTCTTGCCAGGATTCACCTGAGCCCTAATAAGCCTTTGCCCATCCGTTCATCTCTTAGGTGTAGGGCGAGCACATTTAAGGTGAGCACGGGTAATGAATTGAGAAAACGACGGCGAAGTAGTGGAGTAATGGTAAGGGGGAAACAAAACAGCATTCGAACTCTTCCCTGACGCAAAGCCGAAATCGCACCGAGCTTTCTCGACCGCCCACGAAAGAACCCACTGGCTTCCACCGATACCGAATTGGTAGCGTCTAACATCATTATCACGTTCTGATTCATTCTTCGATGTATTTTCTCGTAAACCTCATCCTGGTTTCATGTTTTGGGCGGTATTGAACGCATGGTGTCTTACATTAGGTGAAAGATGCGAAGGGACGAGGAAATTTGACACAGGTGGCATATGATTTCCCACAGTTATCATACTAAGATAGCTGTTATCTTAGATAAGAAGAGAGATTGACCGTGAGGGCAGTCATATGAATGGCAGTGTGGTTCTAATCAAGTGTTTTTGTGCTGCTCAGCGTTCACTCCGCCTTCGGCTTCAGGAAAGGTTGATTGCCCTGAGGCGTCTTCAAGCACTGCAACGATGGCAGGAGAAAAGAAAATTTGGCTGGAAAATGCCAAGAATTTCGTGGCCGAGACGTTCCCGGAGTGGGAAACAAAGACACGAGTCCTTCCACCATTCAGCGACGGCATTCGCCCATCCCTCGTGACTTTCCTCTCTGCAATGGGAGAGAATAGCAGGGAGCCCATGTTCATCGTCTGTATCAGGGACGTGAAGCAAATGACGGAAACGCGTTGCACTGGAGGATTGTACGAGCGATTGGAAGATATTCAGGGAAGTGATCACGCCGTAGTCGTGATCGATAAGCTCCGGGGTCTGTTCCTCATCGACGTCTGCCACATCGACGAGACCCAGGAGTCGGGCGATTCGAGGCTCCAACGCATGCAAGAGAAGTGCGACGACGCCAAGTCGCATTTCAAACAGCTGATGGCTTCGCTGAAGGAAGTCGGGATGGAGAACAACCAGCGGAAAAAGTGCTTACCCTTCCACTTCCCCATGATCGCATTCCCACGAGTCGGAAAGAAAGGGAAAACTCCCCAAAACGCCCTTGTTCTCTACAAAGAGGAGTGCGAAACCCAGGCTGTCTTCGAATCCTGGTGGAATGAACGTGTCGTCGAAAATCCGGAGGTCAAGAAATCGGGCCTTCACCAGGATACTTATAAGACGTTATTGGCCATGTACGTTCTTAACCTCGTCCTAAATACTGTTAACTACAAGTTCTAAAAGAGTTTTCTCATTAGTCTAGAAAATAACGAATGCGAATGAGAATTTTGTTGGCTTTCTAGCTAAGTCTAGTTCGCACTTGAATGTGCGAACTTGGAAATGGCGTACTTAATTATCTGCCATTCCCATAGATTCTATGGGGAAATGGCAGATATTGCAGTCGATCTCTCACTTTTTTTCATTCTATTTTTTTAATATTCTGTCTATCCGCAGTATCCATAACAACCAGAAAATACGACCCACTGCGCATGTGCAGCTTTTCGCCTAGGTCGGGGTGCCCTCTTCCACTAAAACCTCCACTTTCTTTCCAGCCCTCGCGGCTGGCAGATCCATAGTAGACAATTGGAGAGAGGGCTGCTCGTGGCCACTTAGACAGGGTTGATAGGTTTTTCTCATTTCGTCTGTCCGCAGTTACCATAACGACCGAACAACATGACACAATGCGCGCGCACAGCTTTCCGCCTGGGTCGGGGTTCCCGTTTTACAAGAAAACATCCACTTCCCTTCCAGCCCTGACGGTTGATGGATCCATAGTAGACAATGAAGGATAGCGGGTGCTCCCGGCCGCGTAGACAGGGTTGTTAGGCACATGCGTGAAAACCCGTATCTGGCATCCTACACGTCATACTGTCCTCCCATATTCACACGATGCGGACGTTCAGACCATCGATAACATGTATTGTTGTCCAGGCCTTTTCATATTGGCCCACGTCGAACCAATGACAGCTATTACTTATTCCAAGGTTGGATGGTTAGGACGCGATGAATATATATAATGCATCCAGTGGTGTAGGGGCCAATGGGATGGGAGATCTGTACCTGGGTTAGTACTCTCAAGTTAAATTTGTATATGATTTCGCAACTTTCTGCACATATTTCGTTGGTGAGCAATACCATGGTAGTGAATTATCAATGCAGACATGGATGCCAAATGTCATATATGCCCAACCTCTTCGTTAGTAAAGAGTTTCATGGTCAAATAAATTCTCCTGAACCATACTTATCAGATGATTAATTACTCAAACCGTTTCAACGAGGCATTCTTCAGCTTATTTCTTGTGCTGATATATATGCAATGCTGATTTCTTAAAAAATTAGTGGGTCCTCTAAGTGAAGCCGTTGCGAGAACATCATTGAAGTAAGTGAAACAAAAAGCAAATGTGAAAGCATGCATTTTCTCATTTCCTTTTTTCAAGATTTGCTGCACCACTTTACGTGACTCCATCTTCGGAGACCAGCGGAGTAAGTCTTAATTTCCTCACTGATGAGGAATTGGACATCCTCGTCAACGAGCCGACCAAGTGCCTCATCAAAGGAGACTCGGCAGATAAGAATATGAAGCTGATGAAGGAGAAGGTGAGGAGCGTCGCGACGAGGTGGTTCGCGCGGAGACCCATCATCGAGTCGGAGCGGATGCTCGTCGTTGGCCCCTCGAAAGACGTCGTGGACCAGCTGAGTGAGGCGATGCCGGAGTGGATCGTGAGGTCTGCGGTGGCAGCCTATTCCACTCGGACCAGTAAATCGGAAGAATTAAAGTATGAGAGGGTCCGGGGCTTGATTAATGCAAATTTGACTTTCTGCACGCTCAACCCTGAGGACATCACAAATGAGACGATGACCTTGATTGCAGATACTATCGCTGCCAGAAAGTCCATGGTGGCTGGGAACTCCAAGCAATCTGAAGAGAAAGCTGGCGATGGTTCAGAAGTTAAGGAACTCCCAGATAACTTGAAGGAAACACAACATACTGATGCAGACGGAATGAGTGAAGAGACGGAGACAAAGCTGTTAGAACTGTCAATGCTCCTGAGATACACGGAGTCAATTTTTCTTCCCGACCAAGAGAAAGGTAGGGAAGAGAGACTTCCAGCAGAAAGTAACGACAATGATCTTGAAGCAGAAGCTCTCGTAAGCGAAATGTCCAAGGAAAAGGATGTACGTTCCAGCTGCAAAAAGCCCTCCGTCCATGAAGACGGCAACGGAGGAGCCACGGCCCTAAAAATAAGTTTAAAAAATGAGCGATCTGCAGAGGCATCGATGCCTTCTGCAGAGATGGAAGTGATTCAACCGCTGAGGTGCCTCACGAATGGAATAGGTCTTGCAAGCTTGTTGGAAATGCTCTCCCTTACGAGTCAAGAAAAGAGCATCAGTGAGAATGAGGACACTAAAGAAGAGGTCCGGAAGCTACACATACCTCAGCTGCAAGCATTCCAAGAGAGTAAAAAGAAATTTGATCATGTATTTGTGATTGGGATCCAAGAACTCTATCAGAATTTCTACACCCTCTGGTTTCATGACCTCTGTGCCCTTCACCTCGGTCATGCCAAAGGACATTTTTGGTTATTCAGCACGGAAGACGCGCTCCCTGGCAATCTGAATGAAGAATTCAATTCATATCCAGTGAAAGGTTAGAATTTTCAGGATATCTCTATTGTAATGATTGCCCAATAAATGTTCGCATGAAGCGGACTGTCGCGTCGAGCTTCTGCACGGCGCGGATTCGTTTACATAACTCAAATGCTGATCCTTCGGACGCGGAAGCTCAACTCGAACTCATCTTGTCAGGTCATTTCGTCGTCTCTAATCATGGTTATTGTTACACAATAATCAAATAATCCAATACCTCTCTCTATTACACAATAATCCAGGGTGTTTTGATATGTATTGCTCTAGAATAACGTATTATGCACGATCAATAGGTCGGATCAGGATACTTCCTCAATCGATTTTAGAGAGAGCATGATTTGAGATGCATAAAAACCGGCAAAATAAATGGCGCCAAGAGACAGGGTTATACATGGCTATTAAATGAAGAATTATACGGAAACACCTAGTCAAACATCAAAGAACATAAACCATTTAGTAAACAGCGCACAGAGATCCCAGAAGTTCCTGCAGTTCTGCGAGTTAGTAACAGTTGCATGAAATTGCTCCATATTGCCCGGTTCTTTGGAGACGAATATTGTTTTCCAGGGAACAAACGTTATAGATGCTGAACGTGATGGAGCAAGTTTTAACATTACTTGAATGATGGATTCCATTATTGTTAACACAAACAGAAATATGTAGCCATTGCTTTCAATGAGGTGCCAGTAGAGAAGAGAATCACCTGAAAGATGAAACGCGTTTTTGAGGTCGAACTTATTATTGAATAATTGACAATACACATTAGTGTAGTCTCGTAGTTCTCTGTTACTTGTGCAATAACATCCATACTATACCGGTAGGAATGTGAATGAATACCAAAGTTGGAAAATTACCATAGTACCAGCAATTTTCATGAGGATATTTCTAGAACTCCCGAAGAACTCTAACATGATAGGAATGGAGCTTGACATGAAGAGGACGTCCATTCAGTGCTTAGTAAGTCTCCAAATAGTATGCTTTTCATTCCAGTTGTGAGCAGGACTAGGAGAAATGAACCAGCTGAGGAATGGACGTGGCTCTATCAAGCGCAGGAATTCATCAAGCGAACATATCCCGATTGGGGGACGGAACACCCAACTCGCCTCGTCCCGCCAGTGAGGGATTTCAAGGAATGGATTGACTCTTCGAAGGATGATGGTGAGAAAGCCGAGAGGACCCTGATGCATCGCCTGTATGAGATGGGGCGAAAACTGAAGATACCAATGTTCATCACATTTAACCGTGACTTTTCCCATACTATGAAGAAAAAGGACGTTGGGGGAGGCCTTGAGAGGACGCTGGAAATAGGAGAACAAGATTTAGTTCTTATACATCGCGATTTTGGGGTTATCTTCATAGAAGTGAAAAACCTACAAACCAAGAGCACGGGGAAAGCACTCGCCAATACTGTGAGAAGGAACATCAAATTAGCCAAAGAGCAGCTGGAAAAGGATGTCAATAGTCTGGAAGCTGCCATGAGAGAATGTGGAGTGGAGGACATA
This sequence comes from Darwinula stevensoni, assembly GCA_905338385.1. Lineage (NCBI taxonomy): Eukaryota > Metazoa > Arthropoda > Ostracoda > Podocopida > Darwinulidae > Darwinula > Darwinula stevensoni. The sequence continues at coordinate 19,015 of CAJPEV010001222.1, forward strand.
CACGTGTCCCTCCCTATAGTAGCACTCACAAATGTGAAAAGAACTGACATAGGAATATCATCTGCTGAAACCAACATATTCATATGCGAGGAAGACTGCCAGTCAGTAGCGACCATGGAGCGATGGTGGCAGGAAGACATTCTCCAATCTCGTCATCTCCAAAGCCTCTCTACTACCGCTGAAGTGTACCTGCAACTACTTGCTATGTAAGTTAAATGGATGTTCACAGCTCTTGATATAAGTCGATCAAAGTTACACTCGCATGAATTTCAGCGACATATGAGTGGAGTGTGACCAGGGAAAACGAATGTGCAGTCAATTTACAACATTGATTCTTTAGCATAACCTTAAGAATGTCTAGAATGCATGGCTTTCCCTGACATATTTATAACGTCTCGAAACTTCGTAATATCTTACAGATACATCGCACCAGTCTATGTCACCCCTGCTTACACAGCCCGAGCGAAAACACAGACGCTGAATTTCCTAACAGAAGACAAGTTGGACATATTAATTAACGGGCCGAAAAAGTTTGTGTTCAAAGGAGCAGCTGGGACCGGGAAGACCTGGCTACTCCAGGAAAAGATCCGGAACATCGTCATGTCTTGGTTCTCACTAGGACCCATCGAAGACCGAGATGAGAAAATCCTTCTCGTATGTGCGCATCTTCTGCTGACGGAACACTTGGAGAAGACTCTTCCTGACCTTCTCTTCACGTCCGTCATGGCCACGCTCAGCAAGTGGATCGACGAAACAGAAGTAGAAAGAGAGAAGGTGCGAAAGATTCTGCAGAAAAATATTATTATATGTTCCTTGGGGATTCCAGAGTCACGACTAGGGGTTCGTCATTGGGAGGAGGATGACGCACAAGACGACCAAGTATCCAGAGTCCACGAGGTAATAGAGAATGATAAACTCTCGGTAGCGACTTTGACCTCAAGGATGAAGTATGCAAGTTGGGAAATACTCCTGTACTATAACTTGCTCAAAATCTCTGTGGCCACCCTCCAATCGGAAGAGAGAGGGAGATGGCCACAGGTTGTTCAAATCATACACGGATACTTCCAGTCCTTCACTCCGTCCATTCTGGCCTTGCGTGCATTGGCCAAAGGCACCAGAATGATGTATATTCAGGAAACGAAAAACCTGCACGCGCATATCGGTGAAAACCCCGCCATTAAGTATTCACTGAGGGGAATCATGGGAAGGCTGGGGGAATTCTCTGCCCGAGTGGTTGAACTCCCTGCAATCACTCAACAAGCCTTCCTAAAGGATCTGGAAAATATTCTAAAAAATCGAGAGCCGCCTTTCCACCACATATTCGTGGACGAAGCCGAAGACTTGTGCACTTTTTACGATCAATACGGCTCGATTGTACTTCGTTCACTCCTCAAAGGAGGTAATGGATACTTCTGGCAGGCTTATGACCCGTTTCACATGGCGATGCCTCCTAATGCCGTAAAATCTGATTTGGAATCGGCTCATCCTTTGTATGAGGTTATGAGGAACCCAGAATCCGTCTTTGAGAAATGGACTGGAGAAAACCTGTCACAACGGAGAGACATATCCACCCTCTTCAACTACGAAGACCCAACATACAAAAAGAAAGAAGTCCGACTGGGCCACAAGGTACGTGGCCCCAACGTGGAACTCTTTCCCGACATCCCCACCTCTCGTCTAACCGAAACGATACAGGGAGTCATAGGAGACAATTACGGCGTTGGGTGCAAGGTCGGGGACATCGCCATCCTCATCACCGACGAAGCGGATATCCTCGTCCATGCAGACCGACTGAGGAAGGAAATGGAAGAATACCTCAAAGACTCTTCCAGCAGCGTCCTAGTCGCCAGTGCTGGAGCCGTCAAGGGTCTTGAAGCTCCCATCGTGTTCCTCATCACCAATAAAAGAGCTAAAAGGATAAGCGACTACTATCTAGGAGCATCGAGGTGCACATCACGACTGCTTGAGATCGAATTAATTGCCAGTGAAGAAGAGGACGAAGCAGCAGTAAGAGCAATATTCGAGTCCCCACAAAATACTTTGCCTGATGCTGCCCCTCAGGAAGCGAAAGACGAAGTTGAAAGAATATTGCGGATTGCATTTATGGGTGATAAGCTTATGGAAGGGGAAACCGAAACTAAGTGATGGAATGCATTTCCCAGAGGAAAAAACGAACGAATGCCTAGAAGGACTCTTTGAAGGCAAACCGTGTTTGTCTTCCATGAGAAGATCCAAGAATACTGTGTTTTCAGGTAATTATTATGTAATGGCTCCCACAAAAAATATATTGAAGTTCCTCGTGAAGTTCATGCAATCTTGAGGAATCTTTGTCTCGCTCTGAATGATGTATTGTCATGCGGTGCTGAAAAACTGACGCAATGTCATCGTGTCCTTTGTTTTCTGCAAAGGTTTTGTGATTTAGTCATACACTTCCCCGTAGGGAAAAATTATTAGTATTATTTAAGAATTCTGATGGGGAAGGTGATCCATCGTCACGTAGTCCTTCAGAGTAGAGCGTTTAATAAAATGAACAAATTATACAAATGCCAAACTAAAGCCACTATTACAAATCCAGGCATCACTTTAAAAAAAGTTGAAACTTGTAAGTAGCGCGTACCAATCTTAGTTCTACATACAGCTGATTTCATTCTCAACTTACCACAAAGAAGGTTCCTCAAATGTTAATGACCCCTTGGTTTTTTTTTTTAAATTTTAATAGTTTAATGTTAAATTCACTTCTGAACCGAGAAGTTAAAAGTTACCTACATTGCATATTTCGGCGTTTGTGCGAATACATTTCTTGGAACATTACTGTACAATTGATCATTTCAGAATGTTCGCAGGGCGTCATAGGCGTGGATTGTCTGTCGTCGCCTTGTATGGTGCTATTATTTCCAGCAAATACCAAATCACATCACACTTTTCTCTGCGAATGTGATTTCGGAATACGCCTGTACTATTTACTATATTTTTCCATTCCCCTTTCAATTCCTTATCAGATTTAATGTCCTTTGCGGCTGCACGAAACATTATGTTTTTTATTTATTGATGAATTGCTATGCCATGAAATTTGAGTCTTACACTTGAATTACCTGGGTGAAAATAACATTTAAAGTGAGACATCATAATCATTTGATTTTTACCTTGCCAAATCCATTAATCCATCTAATACATACAGACGATCGTGAGTGACAGACTCTAATTCTAACCATGTCCTAGAAGTGATGAGAGGATGACATTTGGGAAAAGAATTGTTGTCGAACATTTGCTATGCGTCGGGCACTTTGGCAACCTTCTATAGCCATAATGCTCACGCCGGCGCCTGCTAGCCCGCGTTCCTTTTGTCTGCTACCACTTTACGCACGCGCACTACTTACATGCATTACTCCTACTTCAACAGACCTGTGTAGACCATGCTTCCTAGCGGTTCCTTTGGGGGCCTGTGTGCAAAACGGTAATATTGCCATGTACCGTTTTCCAATCTTGACCGGTTTGTTTCCAATACACCTTCGAGATACAGGATGTTATTCATTATGCACTTTGTACAGATAAATTCGGGTAGAGCTCGGTAGGGTTACCGTCCAGTTTTCTCGGACACGTCCTCCTAGTTCGCCTTCAAATATTTGTCTGAAAGAAAGGCGTATTTTTGCTTTTCCGTAAGGTAACGTGAGGTATAGGATGACATTCCATGCCAACTGACCTAGGGATGACGCTTAACCATCTTTGAAAATTTTTTGAAAAAAAAATACACTGTCTACAGGTCTGGCATGGAATTGAAAAATCCAAAATTTTTAGTTTATCTCCTCATTTGTAAATGATATATATGAATTTTAGGAAAATCTGTTTTCAGGCGCGTGCGACCCCACGGGCGAATTTCATCACTCTCAAAGTATGCAACTTGGAAATGCATGTAATGGCTCATATGAAGCGTCTGAAATAGTAGGATTCACTTTTTACCGCGCAGTCTTATTAGGTTTTCATGAAACCTGAGTTACATGTATTTTTCAAATTGTACTAATTTTTTTTAGAATATTACCACCCCATTTTCTTTCGTGGAAGTCAATAAAACAAAACCAAAATTTCAATGCTAAGAGTCCACCTCTGGCTAATATTTATTTGGCTCGTGCATTCCCACATGTCAAAAATGAAAGTCGAACATCCCATTTTCTGATTTTTGCGAAATATGACATCATTTTTTACATTGTGGAGGTCCAGATGAAAATATGTTTCATAGGTCATACTAAAGGGCATTCCACGATCTATTTGGCGACATGAGTTTCGTTGTGTTACAGCCAAGTATCGAAATGTTATGAGTTTTTTCCATTTTCCATTCCATTCCGTTCCATTTTCACAAACCCCCTAATTTTTAGCTGTCACCTGTCAAATACTGACGTTCAAACTTTGACCGTTCAGAAATGCCGCGAAATTTAAAATGACACCTACTTTTGGGAAACCCTTTATTAATTAATAGTTCTTGCATTTTTATTTATGTATTTACTCCCATAAATAAAGTTGCAGAGGGACTTATTGCACCCTAACTTGTATTACAATTCAATCGGATCATTTTCGTGGTGATAAAGGTTTTCACAGAAAATAATTGATTTGTTGTACAAGATGTAGCACATTCCTTTCATTGGAACAACACCCAATCTACAGTTCACTCTATTGTGGTCTATCATCAATCGACATCAACTGATCTTGGGGCGACCAGCTATGCTGTCTTTTCTGTCACTTAAGCATTATCAACATGATAATGTTTAAGTGGGCTGCTTCCAGAAGGCGTTCCTCAGCCGTTTCAAACGAAGTCACCCATATATCCAGACGTTGCATTACTGCACTGATGGGGCGGCAGTGCAGTTGATTATGGGAGGAATGGGAAAGTCTGAGATTATTCACCACTCCAGTCAATCGATGTTTCTTTCAGTACCGCTTATACGGTGACTTTAAGGGAAACTAGCAATAAAAGTCCATCTCTAAGATCAACATTCAATCATGGACTCGACCCATGCACAAATATATTCATGACCTCTGGGAGATTTGCCCACCAATCGACCAACATTAGAAAATTGCATGATAAAGAATTCATACAAGTTAACATGCATAAGGAAAAGGAGTAATTACCCATAGGAGCATTACCCTTCACGTTTTAACAGTACCTAAACATTGTTTTATTGGAGTTGAGATGCACACCATCAATATTTTATGCTGCGCAAGACGTGACTGGAAAGTCAGTTTTTGAAATGGATGTGAAGGTTATTTGTCTCTTGAATCACTGTATCCATTTTCTCAGTTGTAAACAAATATTTTAACATGGGTAAAACTTGTTCACAGCAACTAAAAATCAATATTATATGCCTAACTAACATTTAAACGACATTTCGGACAAGCACTTCATCCTGATCATCGTTGCCGCTCCTTGGAAATGTGGAATTGACGTCGATCTGCATATACCTTGACATTTAGTGATGTCGATGTCAGTTACATTTTTAATAATCGTAAATCCATTAAGTTTCAGTGAAATTATTTGACCTGTTCCACATTTTAAAATATGCAATAAATGAAAATTGGGTGACCCGCATCTCCAATACAAGTGTAAATGGCATTATAGTATCTCAAATTTTACTACAAATATTGGCAAATGAAGCAGTTACAGCAATTGCACCAACTGCAGGCGAATATTTTCCTTACCGTCCCCTCCTGTCTCCATATTCCCCAAATGCTAATGGATTGCGTTTCCTTCAAGATCCTATCAGAGATCGAATCGATGAAAACGAATGCATTCTGAAAGCGTGAACATTACTTCGTGACAACTCCATCGAGAAAATTGTCTTCTGAATCCGAAATGGAAATTGATTAGGGTTGAGTAATTTTAACGATTCGGAAATCGTCACTGGGTCCTTTGGTCCACTCGCATCTCGCAATGACGGCTCAGTCTGGCGCTCTTTTTGCATGGACAGAGCATGGAAAAGCCTGCTGTGAACTTTTTCTTCCTGGTTATTAATTTAATTTTTTCCATCTTATTTGTCGGAAGCGACGTCTGCGACCGGGTGCCGAGCGGCTGCGTCCCGGGACTGCTGCTGTGCGGCGACGAGGACGCCACGCCGACTTGCGTCCATCAGGGGACGCCCGACGTCAAGGTCGGGAATTCCTCGTGGGTCGGCGAGGGGTGTCGCTTATTCGTTGTCGGGATTCCCTGCCTGGAAAGTGAAAGTATCGGTCCCCTGCTTCGTGGGCTGATCTCGCCGCAAGATTTTCTCGTTTTGAATCTCACGTCAAAAAAAAAAACAGAAATTAGCTGAAGAAGTGTTCGCGAAATTGGACCTGGACGAATTCGCGAAATCACAGATCTTCGTTGCCGAATCCTACCAACTGATTGAATCAGAATTATCCACTCGGCTTTTCCAATCTGAAATCAAGGCTTTTCAAGGTGAAGAGTACATCGTCGCCATCTTGCCTTATATGCCTTATGTCATCTTCGATTTCGAAGTGGAAGATGGTTCCTACTACATGAAAAATGTCACTCGAGAGGGATTCGAGACCAAAATCCTGTCTGCCGCATCGTTGAAGATGAACTTCACGTATCGATTGATGACCGCCCCGGAGAATATATGGGGACTGCACTGGGACGAGACGGAACAGCCGACTGGCATCATCGCGACGCTGTTGGACGGCCGCGCCCACATCGCCATGTCGGGCCTTCTCCAGACCCTGGAGTTGGAGGAACACGTGGATTTCTCCTATCCAGTTAGATCCGACTGTCTGAGTATATTGACCCGACCCACCCCCACGATTCCATTGTGGAAGTCCGTTTTCAAGCCCTTGGAGCCGCAGGTGTGGGGTCTCGTCTTCCTCTGCGGGATCCTTTCCGGCCTCATCCTCTGCCACCTCGATAACGCTTGGCTTCGGCTCCGGGGATGGCAACGGCGGAAACGCCTCGACCAGACTTAATAGCTGTGGGAAGTTGGAGAAGACAGGCACCCGTTACCAGGTCATGAAAAACCGGTGTCAAGAGCGCACAAAACCTAAAAGAAGTGCTTGTTCTCCATCGTCATCACCACGGCCTATATGTCAAGTCTTGTTTCATTTCTCAGCTGGCCTCCCCTCGAAAAACCCATCGATTCGGTCAGAGATCTCATTTCCAGTGGATTGCCTTACGGGAAGCTTCTCTGGTGCGAGGGCATCGACGACGTCATTCGGAAATCCGAAAACCCCTTATATCAAGAATTGGAACGAGGGATGACATGGTTCGACGTGACGAACGACTGGCTCAAAGACAGTCTTCATCCCGTCGAAGAGGAGTTCACGCGCCGAAGCGATCAGTTCGCGTTCATCGAGCGAACGCTCGACCTCAGGTACTATCAAGCGAATGCGGGACGGGGGAAGTTCAGGATCGCCAAGGAAGGATTTCTCTGCTCGAACATCGGCTTCGCCTTTCCGAGGAGGAGCGTGTTGAAAGCCTCCGTGGATCGAGTATTACTGCGACTGCGAGAGACCGGCCTCCTGGACAAGATGTGGGCGGACGCCACGATTCGATCCTTCGGGGCCAGCGTGGACTTCTCGCCTCCAGACGACGCACCGCCCGAGCCCCCCGTGATCCTGAGCATGGCCATGATGCAAGGCGCATTCCTTGTCTGGTTCATCGGACTTGGGCTGGCGCTCGTCGCCTTCGTCCTCGAACTGGCTTACTATAAATGCAAGAATAGCATTGTGTAGTTGCCATTCTCTGTTTCAATTTCCTATGTTAGCATTTCACATTATATCCGATTTATTTAATTTATTTGTGAAAGTTCCTCATACTACTATCAATATCTTTATAATGCGAGTTTGGTCGCGCCTTCGGCGCTCCATTATTTATGATAATTATTATTTCATTTCAAATATCCGTTTCGTCCGATCTGGCAAAATTCCTGGCGTCATAGACATATTTATCACTTTGTCAAATTACTGCGCGTGATGTGACGTCGTTCAGAAACTAACAAACAGGGATATTGGTATAATATAAAATGGTCGTTCCGAGAGGTGTCTCTGTATGGTATTTCAGCTATCTATGCCCGCTCGAATCGTTTTAATGTGAAAATTCTTTGAAATGAGCTGCACAATATTTCTATCGCGTTGAAATGGAACTAATAAATAAACTAATAAAGCTTAAATTCCCTTGGAATAATCTTTTCAAAATAATCTCAACAAAATTTTAGTTTTCTGTATCTCCCTCATTACTGGAATAATACATTTCGTGGGAAATTTTAAGCCAAAAGCATATCCGAAAATAAAATATCCCAAAAGGAGTGTTATTTATTGAATATGCGTCTGGGCAGGTAACATTTCTTGAATCACCCTGTATATATATGTTTTTTTGGAATCCTTGTTCAATTTTGAATATATCCCATATACTATTTTTTCCTGATGTCATATGATGCTGAAAAACTTAAATTCAATGATGACACCTGTGCTATTACGTTTCGAGCTCATGATTGCAGAGCTGATTTCATTACCCATTCATGGGTTTTGAAAAATAATAAACGCTCAGCTTCTCTCTGATGCAGCCCTATTTTTCAAAGCTTTGATTACGCAGCAATTGCTGAAAGGCTCAGGGATTGTTTTTTTGTGGAAATACGGAATGGCCAGGAAACTCTCCTGACCTGAATGTGGTTGAGAACATGGGGTTATCCTGAAAGACCGAGTTGAGGCTCATGCACATGGAGGGCAAGCTGCATTGATTCTCCCGGGAAGCCTTGCAAAGCGACATCATTAGGGTACTGAGGGACATACTGATGATACCGAACTCTTTACCTAACTCTTTTCATCTCATCCCGCTTGTATTAAAGCTCTTAAATATAGAGCGAGATGGATTGGCTGGTAATTTTGTGGAAGTTGGCATCGACATGGAAACTCCTAACTGCAACTTAAGCAAAACCTCACTCAGCAAATACATGTTGTGCATGAGGAACAACTTCGAATTGTGTTCGAATTGTATAAAAGATAAAGGATCTTTATCTTCTAAGGCCTCCATGGAAAATCCAATAGAAGATCCTTAGCAGAGCTATGATCATTTCTGGTCTGTCTCATTAAGTTGGGATCACATCTAAGGAACGCAATATCCTTTTCGTTGGTCCATCGTCTTCTACATACTTCACGACCTGTTTTTTTCAGCATATCTCCCTAGGGCATAATTGCTTCCTTCAACAGGGAATCTGTCCGTTAAGTCGGTCCTCCAGATATGAGTAGACTCAAATGAACGAGACAGCTTGTCGTCGCCGACCTACCCTCATCAATGAAGGCTTAGCGTGATCGTCTAGTCCTCATATCTCACCGTCTCAGACGGGTGTTCTTGTATTTTTACTCAACCATATTCTTCATTTCTTATTTTTCCTCGTCTTCCCAGTTGCTTGGATTTCGAGTCGAGCGATGGCTGCTTTTATGAAGCGTCACATTATCGTTCTTCTACTCAATGTACGCTTTTTTTTAACTCTTCCTATCGTTAATTATTTATTTTCTCCTTGAATGATGTTGCCGAATTCGGATATATAATTACCCAGCACTGTCGCGCCCAGCGAAAGAATGAGAGGTTCATGTTTGCGTTCAGACTTGATCTTTATGGGACAGTCCTTGTCTTGCCCACCACACAATGCTTGACTTCCCTTAAAAAAGTCCTCTTGTTTTGTTCTTATTGAAGCCATCTATCTTTTCCGTTTATACTTGACTGGGGCTTACGACATTACGAATTGAAGAGTTTTGGGAAAAAGCATGCACCCTTTTCTTCACCCTTGAGCAATAGCTTGCATTGATTTACCTTCCCTTTAGGATATCAAAACACCATAATGACATGTTAGTTTTTTCATCTTGTTTCCTTATATTGAATATAAATTTAAGGCAGGGTATCACTTTTCATAAGTCATCAATTTTAATATTGATGAAAGCCTCATTGACCCATTTATTCCATTGATAAATGTAGGGCTAGAGTTTGAGATATTTTTTACATCAAGGAGCAGCCTCCCAATAAAGTGTTACATGAGCCTGTGCTTTCTATGTCATCCTTGATGGGCATAGCATGGCTAGGAAAAGCAATAATAATTAAAATACGCTGATTGTTGGTGGGCGTGCAAGTAAATGTGATGAGGGGGTGTGTGGTAAAGAAAGGATTGATGCCTGCAAAGGTTCCTTCATAAGTATACTGTATTCATCTATTTTGAAACATGAAAGTGGAGTTGCGGTCATCTGTTTTCCTTCAAGATGCAATTTCTCCAATGCCTCTCACCAGACCACCATTAGTTCAACTGTTTCACAACTGGAACATAAGTTTCAGCATGGAGATACCATTATTGTATGTACGAGGTATGTGCCCCAATGGAGGATTTTCAAAATGAGGAATAGGCCACTTATATGCGTATATGTTGGGGTAGGATATAGAAGAACTGATGAAATAGCCGGTATAAACTCGTGATTCTGGACATATACAAGTCTATGAGAAGTTGTCTGGTTTTTCTCAGAATAATTATTTGAGCTGTACATTGTCCTGTTACAAAGTTTGCAGGTGGATCATTTCACCTCAATGCAGCAATGGTATGTGCTATATCATCCCAAAAGTCAATAAGAGTAGTTTGCCCGATTTTGGCCTCAAGCCAATTTGGATTAAATTCAAATAATAAAAAAAATTGGCTTCAAGAGCTAATCTTTTGAAAGGGCTCTCAGATACAAGGTATATCTGGCAGAGATGCTTACGTAAGGTTTAAAGGCTCTAAAAAAAAACTACGGACTTTTTCCTTCATAAAAAGTGCCGTAGCACGGAGATAGGGAGCCCTCCGTTTAAACAACAGCGCCCTCAAACAGTATATAGCTCAATCTTGTGGGTCCACAAGAATCTCTTGGACTCATGAACTCCTCTGCCAAATATCAGCTGCATCCAACTGTCTCTTGAAAGGTTATAGCCAATCAAAATAGGGTGGTGAGATAATGAACGAGTAGTCAGGAATTTAGAACCAGGGGTTGGGGGGCCATTTTGTGCTGCCAAACCGCAACCCCCACTCCATTCAATCAAAGCACACTTTTATTGACCTCTGCCTGAAGTACATACATGTCTCTTTTTGTATGCGGGCTATTCTCAAAATAATTCGACCGTTTGCCAAATGCTATTGAGTTTTGAGACGGTCGAGCACATATCATTACCTCTCTTGAATGATCCACTTATCAGCACCTGTAATTCACCTCTAAATGGGCACTGCATGACCTAGGCAGGGGTGCTGAAAAAAAAAGCTGGCATGCACCCCAACATCTTGTAACCGTCGAACGTCTCAGTGAATGTAATTTTATTTTTACTGCTTTCATTAATTGTGCTTCTCCCGTAGAAAACGGTAGAGCGTTGATTTTTTATCACTCTGCATGCCATATACATATTGGATTAAGTTAACCAACCGTTATTCATGGTGGAGCAGGGAACATTTGTTTTATTATGTTCCATATGTGTATGAATAAAGTAAAAACTAATAAGGGCTGAGAGAAACTCACTTGAAGAAAGTTTTTTTTGTCATTTAGTTCGAGGAGGGTGTCTTCATTAATTGCCACATTTTCTGTTGTGACCTCCTGGATATTCAAGCACCCTACCTGTTGCATGGCATGCCACATTTGTTGATGCCCTGCTAAGGTATCAATGATAACAAGATTTATCCTGCTTCGGGAGATGCTTTCCATCAGCCAGGAGTCTTCTACATTCACGGTGATTATGGTGTCGACTGTACTACCCCGAAATTCCCTCGGGTGATTAAATATAAGATTCCTGGATTGGTCTTTGGCGATTATCTGCAGTGTCGCCATGAGTGTCTCGTCTGATACCAGCACGTGCAGGGGATCATCGCCCAACTCTTCGTTCATGACGAAACAAAAGCAGACGAGGACTCCCAGAAAGGGTTCACAATGCATCTGCCCCATGCATAAGTTCCCAAAATGACGGGTTGTACATTTGTATTTTACATACTTGGGCTTCGGCCCAAAGACGAAGGAAGCTGAGAAGGGGTCTGTGAGAACGCTTTTTACATCTAACCCTAAATTAATGTTAGTTTCATTCCTAGAAATGTGGGCGAGAATCTGTGGACTTGTGTATGAAGGAACAGTCCACTTTGCTATAGGGAGTGTGATGACGTTGACCCACGGCCTGGACTTGAAAAAGGACCTCAGCTGCTGCAAATTGATGTCTCGGCCGCCTCTCGAGTGGGGTTGAAATGCTATCGTGAATGATTTATTCTGGTCTTCCTTCTCCAGGTCATTCAGAGTTTCGGTCCACACCTGAATCTCTTCATCTGTGTTCAACGTCTGGATCGAATAATCGTCTACGTGAACGTGAATGGTTGAGTTGGTGTGTTTCTCCCTCATTTCCTTCACAAAATCATGGGAAATTATCTCCCGAAGAGTCAATTCTCTCGATTCAACAATTTTTATCAATACCTCATCCAGGTGGTCCTCAAGAAAATGTCGCGAAAATTTGTGACTCATGATGCTTCCAAATTGGAGTAGAATAATTTGACCTCGCCCCTGGCGGGCAAGCTGTTTCACACTTTCTAGCAGCATCAAACTTTTTCCTGAACAAGCCGGTCCCAAGATGACGGTGCACTTTGGTGGACTCTTATGGAAGGGGAGACTCATCGCTTGAACATCGAAGCTGAAGCTAACTTGTTGGCATGAATTCTCATCCACATTTGCCAACTCATTTGACTTCTGCAGCGCCGACTCCAAATTCTTAAGAAGCCCATTCTGAATTTCCAATGCGCGAATGTTGTTGATATCGAATTGGGAATACTTTCCTGTTAGCGCATCTTCCCTCTCAATGGCAATGATTGTATCCTCGTCGCAAGAAGATATTAAGCGAAGGTAATTTCTCCATTTGAAGATTGGAAGATCTAACACGAACTTCACGTTTTGCGAATGATATCCCAGTATCTGATCAGCAATAAAAATGACTACGCAGTGGCGGCGGGGATGGGAGAGCTTTTCTCTAAATTCTCCTTGGTCGTCCATGAAAGTAACACTGATATCGTACGTGGTTGAGAGAATGTTCACAAGACGATTGCGCCATTCCTTGCAGTCCACTATGACATGAAGATTCTTTTCTGGCTTGACAGCCGACTTTTCCAGATGTTCGGATATTGCATAGGAAGATCTCACTGCCGCACAGGTCAAGTTATCGCTGCAGGTATTGTGGAGGATATGACATGATGGCAGCAGGAGCAACGCTGGCTTCACCTCTTTACCAGGTACGTTAAACTCCATGTTCATCATCGTCGGCTCGAGGCAAAATAATTTTTCTCGTTGGTAGCTTTCAAGAGCCAATACAAAATCAGTCACATAGCGCGCTTTGCCCTTGACGGCATTCAAGGTCATCACGGCTACACCTGAAATATTCATTTCTTCCAGGTCGAAGTCCATTGTGTAGTCGGAATCATAGGTGCGAAAAGTGACGGTGAGACTCCTCATCTGCCCCTTTTGCCGGAAGATCCCAGACCAGTGCTCGATGATCCTTGTCTCATTTAGGTTACCTCGAATGCCCAGAGTTATGGGGACTCCATCAACCAATACGTGCTTCCCCTCTCCTCGCTTTTTCATGAAGTCCAGGAATCGCTCGCAGTCATCCGAGATCCCTTCTTCCGTGGAATCCGACACCATGACGTTACTACCTGGAATAAAAATTCGGTCGCCCATCGTGAGAACTTAAAACTGAACCGGATCCCCGTCATGGGTGAAAAAAGGCATTCAACTTTTTCTCACCTTCGAAGTCACGCCGTAATTCTTCCGTCAGTACTCTTCCAGCGAAATTGATCACCAAGACTTCACTTTTCTTGGCCAATTCCAAGGCTCTTTTCTTGAGGACAAACGTTTTTCCCGTCCCACAGCTTCCACAAATGATGATGCTCTTGGATTTATGGGACACGATATGCTTTTGTTCCAGAGTGAGAACCTCACCCATTTTCCTCATTAGTTGTTTGCTCTTGGCGACCAACTGCGTGGGGTTTCGTGGAAGGTCCACGCCTGATGCAGCACAGACATAAAGGTCGAAGATGTCCTTGAAGGTCTTCATGACAGGAGACTGGGTATCCCGATCCCAGGACTTATTCAGCAAGATCTCATGTCTGGCCAAAAATGCCCTGAATTTTCGTGGGCATTCGAGATCTTCAGCGGTAAGTATTCGAGCCCTGCAATCTCCACAAAAGATCACCTTTACAAAGTCTGACTTTGAAAGCATCGGGAAAGCGGCGAAACCAGCCAACCTCACATGCGATGTTAAAGCATCACCGCATATCATCCTGAAGAAATTGATGTCTTGCTGTACCATGTCGGTTGCCTTTCTGAGCGACAGTTCTAGTTTGTCCGATGGTGCCTTAGTTGTGCCATCGATTCGGAAAAAGATTCCGATTATCTCATTGCCAGATATTGACACGCCAAACACATCGTGACCATCACGCTGCAAATCCTCTCGTGAGACTGCAAAATTCTTCATGAATCTGTGCTTCAGTTGTGGAGTGATACCTCTGAGCAAGGTGTCGGCAAAAGCGTATTCCACAACTGTGAGTGACGGTATGTCCATGAGTTCGCCTTTGAGTCTGTCAAACACCATCGCAATGGACAACTGCTTCGGCGGCACGTCTATGTCCTCCTCGCTCTTGACGACCCTTTTCCCTCCTGTAATTAAGATTTTCTTATTTAAAATATAGCCATCTGGAAGAGAGTAATCTTTCGCGTAGGCATTAGGGTAATGCTGTGACAAATATTCGCTTCTGGCCTGCCTCAGGGGTCTTTCATCGCCCGTCAACGTGTATATTTTGAGGTAACTCCGAATGTCCAAGTTTCCTCTTCTTTCATAGTTCTTGAGTCGTCCTTGATTGGAAAATTCTATGCAACTATGACATTCTTTTTCAGGCCAAGGTTCTCTCTGGAAGGAAGAAAAACATTGAAAGTCTGATTCCGGAGTACCAAATGTATCATGCAGTAAGAAGCCAATACTTCATTTGGTTTGCATTTTAACATGACTTTTGTTGGGGAATGGGCATAATTGTTGCAAAATATAAAAAACGGTATCGCCAAAAATCTGACATGGAGTTGCATTGACCACCTCTATTTTGCAAATTATCTTATATTGTATTTTCATGAGATGTTGATGGTTAGAATTGTCTCATTATCCTCTCCCCTACCCTCCCCCTTAAAAAAAAAAACATTTCCTGTCAGAGAAATATATATCTTCGTTAGAACTTGTGACAGGACCGGGCTCTACTTATCGAAAGTCAGATGACAAGAAGGACGTCGATTTAGATTCATTGATGGTAACATAGGCATCAACATATGAAAAATATTGTCCCCACGTTATAATAAAAAGAATGAAACCGTAACGTTTGTGTTGTAGCTAACACCTTCGCCGCTTCTCGTTACTCTGTTAACGCTCAGGGTAAATACTGAATCTTTAATTTATCGTCAATTTCCTCTTGTTCCCAGAGGTGCATCCGTTGGACTTGCCGGCTCTTTGATATGAATGGTATCCCATGATTGCCCAATCATTCCTTGGGAGCTGAGGCAGTGTGCCAAGAGTAGGATCAAGTAAATTTGCCGACGAGGAAACCAATTTTATTATTGAACACCCAAATGTACCTTATAACTTCAGACATTCGTAACTTTGCCGAACGTCTCTCGATGAGAGCGATCTCTCAAATAAACCTCAACATTGAAAATGGATGCCGAACTCCTTTCAAGGTAGAGGGACTACACACCGTATACCCACGAATTGCCAAAGCCTCATCCTTCTTTCAACTCCCAGCATGGGGATGTGTCGGTTTCCAACTTACATTGATTACTTGCTATCGCTTATGCACGATGCATTTTTTATATTTTGTAAGTTTGTGACATGAACAAAGCTCCTATTTTCGAATAATAATTAAATTAGGTGCAGAAACGTAGACTCGTCAGACACCTTGGTACCTATAGTTTCATTATACATGTTCTCGATAAAACGGGTGCATTTCTGGAGAGCAGCCCCCTAATGAAATTAGAAATGTGCTGCTGAATCCAAAAATTCTTGTTCTGACTTCCAGAGTCTGGATTCGTTCTCTTTTGCTTAAGAGTTAAGATAAATGTATTGTATTTCTCGAAAAGAAACATATTTTCCCTTCTGATATCTATGCAGACCGGAAGGACTTGCATATTTCCAATGGTCCTCTTTATTTCGTAGCTTCACGTTGAAATAGGTATTTCGCATTATTCTCGAACCAGAATTAGGGCGATAATGAATGCGCATTCCGTGCAAGGTATCCGATTACCATCCTTTCTCTTTTAATATGCAGAACGATGTGCGATCTCTCAGGTCCTATTTCATCTGTAGGATGCGACGCTATGCTCATTTAACATGGTTGCTCACGTCCTTTATTGAAACCGCGCAGTTATTGTTTACATAAGGCCATTTTATCCAGGGCAGCGCCGTCGAGAGGGTCAAAGTTGTCAAAGTTGTCACGTTATGATAATTTTGTTCAATGCAACAGTGCTATACTTTTGCATGTTTATAGGCGTTACTTTTACTTTATCTGATGGATGAGAAATAAGAATACCTCATTCGAACCTATTTCAACAAAAAACAGTGCAAACAATTGGACATTTTGTCCAGCGAAACTTAAAAATAATAGGACTGCAAAGGGTTAAAGACAAAAGAAAACAGATGCGTATTATTTTAGCTTGGACTGCTGTAAATTGCTCCTCCTTTTTCCATTTTTTT
>CAJPEV010001222.1:43316-73227 GCA_905338385.1 Darwinula stevensoni
ATTGTAAATCATGGAGAAAACGTTCTAATTGCGCTCCCAGAATATGTAAACTGACTTTGCTTTAATAAAGAGTATTACAGACATCATAAGTCCCTTATAAAAAGTAATATGTTCTGCATGCAAGGCTTTCCTAATTTCTCCACAGCTCCAAAAACGTATTTGCTTCGGCCCAGAAAACCTTATTTTATCGTTTCGTTTTCGTAGCACACTATTTTTTTGACAATGCGGTCTCTTCATGCCAACTGATTGAAAGGGAGTATTTAAACATGGATTGACCAACGGATTGAGAATAATATATTTGTGCGTTTTGAGTAGGTCTGGCTGAATAAAGAATGGAGTAGTTTAAAGTATTTGTGTTCTGAGTGGTCTCTTTCCTCCTCAATCCTAAAAACAACCATAATCGAAGGAAATTCCTTCCATCTCAAATATTCAAGAAGTTTCAAGTTGAAATAATAAAAAAGTTTATTCTTACAACGACGGGGGGTTGTTTTAACAGAAAAGCGCTTACGATGGGAGTTAGGTGATACGTTTCCAAAATGGCGGAATCCTCACTCATATTGACTTCGAGGTATTTGAGGTTTCGGGCGGAATCATGAAAATATCTCTCTGGCAATCTAAACATATGAAATACTACTATGGCTTGGAAGCTTTTATTAAATACGTATATTGTATTCATTTTATTTCGTTTTCTATTTCAGAGTTTTCAACCAATTGAAAATCCCTAGGAACAATAATTGTAAAAAGTCCATGTTTATGCTGAATGGGGGAAGTATGAATATGTGGACATTTAACTTGGAAGATGTTTCAAAACCATGGAATGCAAAAGTAAATCTTCAGATTTTTCTGCAATTGGCCAACATTGACCAATGTTGGCCATTGACCATTGAACCAACATTGACCAATGTTGGTTCAGTAATCTTCAGAAATATTTCCCTCGCCCTTTTTCTAACTCTTCAAAATTTGGATATCTGAAAAGGTTTGGTACATAATGATTATTTTTCATTGGAAACTCCACAATGCCTTAATGGTAATTCAATGAATTCATATTTTCATGATTTTTTGAAATATACCTCATGACATTTTTAAATTGCACATGATACCCAAGCAGTCTCAAATAATAATAAAAATCAAATGCATTTTCGTGTCCAAAACATGATTCAGATTTAGCTAAACTCTTCAGAGTGAATCTCACCTTTGGCAGACAATTGATGAATTCTCAACCATCGCGTTTTCATTCATTGGATGAAACCGTTATGCGTAAAATAAGCTCAATATTGATACATGCATTTTCTGAAATATCTACATCCAACTTGAATCAAAAAGAAGTTCGAAACGCCAAAAATTCCCAAGGATAGGAATTTTTGGAACTTTTCATTCTCAAAGCTGGTTTGGGAACTTGATATTTTCATACACTATTTGTGTTTAAAACTAGCTGTTTCTTTCAAGAACATGAATTACGTCTTCAAGATGACCTAGTTACACGTAATCGTACTGTGGACTTTTTCAGATCGAAAACGTGATAGGTCCTGAAAAAAAGAAATACCATATATTTTCCTCAATTGAGAAAATAATTTGATCTTAGTAAAAGATGTGATTCTCAGGTTTCCCGCTTTCAATTGAGTTATGAAGGAGTTAGCTCTAGTCGTTACAGAAATGTCGACTCAGTCCAGGTCATTTTGCCTCTCCCTACAAAATGTCAAAGGTTCATATCTCGAAGACCTTAGATTCTAAGCCACCGATATTTTTTCATAGCAATCTCATGAGCCCAGTGAACATCGTAGTTTACAGCCAAATCCCAATTGAGGTAGCAAACACATTTGGACAACTTCACATGGGATGACATGGTGCGGATTTTCTTTCTTAGATGTGACATGTCACTCCATAGTCCAGGGCATGGCAATAAAGAAGAAGCGATACAATTTTATTTGGTAAAAGGAAGCGATTATGGAGCACGGCTTAAACCGTAATGAATGAAAGCATAGGAAAGCGGAATTTTCTAACGAGTTTTTCAAGTGTCGGTCTTTTATGTGTAAAAAAAAAAACAATTTTCTTTAATATTTTTTTAAGGAGAAGAATACAATGTTTACTTTTTCCTATAAAAACTACAAGAAACGGCAATTCAGTAGATTTGTAGCAAGGTATATGACGTTTAAGAAAGTAAGTGTTTCATGCCCTACCCTGCAAATGAGGCATTTTACTGTTTCATATTAAATATGATTCAACATCTTCCAAGGATATATCCAAGCAGTTTCATATAAGCAATAACTTTCCTGCTGAATTGGTCCTATCCAATGCGCTGCAATAAAAAAAGGCAAGTTCATCTCACCTTCAAATTCGCGTTGAAAATATTCGGTTAGACGTCCACCTGCGACATTGATCACCAAAACACCTGGTTTATTATGTCGTGCCAAATATAAGACTCTCTTCTTGATGACGAAAGTTTTGCCTGTACCACTTCCACCAGTTATGAAGATGACTTTGGATTTATCTTTAACTAATTTATTCTGTTGAGGTGTCAGCAGCGCTAGTATCTGCTTCATTTGTCCGTCACTCTTGGCGAACAGTTGCGCTTGGGTACGTGGGAGATCCACGGCAGATGCTGCACAAACATACAAGTCGAAGAATCCCTTAAAGGTTTTCATCAGAAGGGACTCAGGGTTCATGGATTTCGGCTTATCGAATGAGACTCCATTTATTCTCAAGAATGCCTTGAATCCTTCTGGCTTATGAAGATCTTCAGCGGTTAGGATTCGAGACAAGCAATTTCTGCACTTGATGAATTTCTGCATATCCGCCTTCGAAAGCATTGGGAAGGCCGGGAAACCCGCTAAGCTGATTGTCTGATTCAATAGGTGGCCAGCCATAACACGACAGAAATTGATGTCTTTCTCCACCTGCTTCCAAGCTTCTTTCAGCCGCGTTTTAAGTGTACCTTCCCGGGGTTTTCCTTCGCTGCTTGTTTCCTTGGAGGAACTTTTCACTTGGAAGAATAACCCGATGATACGATCTCCAGACACACCGAAACCAAAGACGTCATGATCACCTTCCCTTAGATCTTCTTCATTGAGTCCGAATTCATTCCAAAATGCAGCCTTTTCTTTTTCGCTTTTACCCTTCAGCTGTCGAGTTATGCCCTTCAGGAAGGTTGGTTGAAAGGCATACTCCGAAACAGTTAAAGAAGGAGTGTCCTTCAATTCATGCTTGAGCCGATGGAACACCCTGGCAACAGAACACTTGTCCAATGGGATTTCCACATTGTTGCACTTGCTTGCCTTGTTCTCTAACTTTTTCGCCTCCTTCTCATCCAAAATGTATCCTTCAGGGAGCGCGTAGGAATCTTTGCATACACCAGGATAATATTGTTTGACGTATTCGCTAGCTGCCTCGTCCCATGGTCGCACGACATCGGTCCCCATGTATAACTTCAAATAGTTTCGGATATCCAAGGATCCCTTTTTGTCATAGTTTTTCAACTGCCCCAGACTAGAAAATGTCTCACAGTTCTTGCACATTGGTTCAACTGTCTGTAAATTAAGAGAAAATATGTATGTAACGTTCCTGGAATAGAGAGCATGATTTAAAAATAAAAACGCTCTGCCATTTCCTTTTAAACGTAACTTCATCTTTCAAAATGTCATACATTACGTATGCGATAGATATTAGTTGGTTTTATTAGATTGTGATTTGCACGACATTGTATGTACAACAATGAAACAACTGGAACAGTTATTCGAAGAGGACGTCGTGATTGACCGCATCAAGTGGTTGCGTGTCCAGATTATGTGGACATTATCTAAAGGCGATTGGGTGTTTTTACCATATTTGTGTAACAATTTGGGAATAATGAACAATAATATCCAAGGGTATATATTAACTTTTTTCCAATAGTGTCTTCTTTTTAATTCAATAATTTATTTTGCTGCACATAAAACCTATTTAGGTATCCCGAGAAACTATTGTTTCCCTGGAACATTTCAGCTTAAACCAAGGCTATACTTATTTGCATAAGAGTGCTGCATGAATATAGCACGGAATTGCTAAATATTTCACTGGGATTCTCGTGTGAACTTTAAGCGATATAAATGCCTGCAATTAACCTCATTGCTTAGATTGATTAGACGGCAATAATTCATTTTGCGAGAATATGTTCAGAAGTTTTTGCATATTGCCGTATTTGCAAGTGATATATAAAACCACCGCTGAACGAACCGAGGTTTCTATATACGGTATAGGCCAGCCACCATTCATGAATCTCCCTCGTTCCAGTTCTGCTTTTGTTTGATTCTTGTCACTTAGCATTTCTGTCTTAGTGTGCTGCGCTATGTCTAATGTGCAGGAATGTGCGGTCGCCTATCCTCCCCATATGTAACGGAAAAAGTGGGTCACGGGGCAACTAATTTGCAGAAGACACGGTAGTTATCAATTTCCTGCATCAGGAGAAAAATTTATGCTGTCATTAAGATGGCGAAAGAATTTTTAAATTGCTAGTGGAACGTGAGAGGAGTGACTAAGCTACTAAAATATTTACAAGAAAGTGTTACAGCAAGCTGTAAACCTGGAGTTGAAGACCGCAGTGTATAATGACTCCAGAAAATGTGCAACACGTTCAGCAACTGATATGTAGCCAGCAAGACGCTCATGGAAGCACTCTCAGCCCTGCGAAAATATCCCGACAAGCACGAATTTCTCTCATCTCCGTCCGTCTTATTGCCAAAAGTGGCCTTGACCTGAAACTCTTCAATAAGGTTTTGTGCCACAGCTGTCACCAAATCCAAAGGTAAGGAGACTGGGACGCTCTAAGAAGCTACTTCGAAACTTGTACGTAAAAACATTCATAGAAAATATCATAGGCAGATTAAAATTAATGAGAACTACAGATAACAGCCAGAAGGGGACGGTCTATGAAGATTCACCCTGGAAGTGCAGGGTGAATTCATTCTCTGAACCGACTTCTGAAATAGAGCCTTCAGTCGGTCCATAACAGTATCGGATTTGTTGCTCTAGTAAAGTTTCCCACCTATTGTAAAATATTCACTATGGAAATGCTTCCAAAACGACTGAAAAAGAGCCTTTGCTGTTTAGCCATTCGAAGAAATGGTAAACATTGTAGACACCTGATTCAACTATCGAAAATGTGGCAGTATGATGTAGAAGGCGGAACTGTTTCTGGCGAAACCGTTACGGAATGATTCCGAGGAAATATGCTTGATTGCCTTTGAAATATCAGACATAGGATTCAGAAAAAGTTAGCATAATTTTGAAGAGCCAGCCTTTTCTTCTTCAGTGATGGATTCATGAATGCGAGGAGTGTTATACGCTACCTAACCTTTAATCGATAGTTTATCTGAGTCGTGTAATGTTTGAGGAAGAATCTCACCACCACGTTGGCCTTGCTGACATCCCCGCAATGGTTTCCGATGTCAGCCATTACCGTTCTGAATCTGTGAAAGAGAAAGGAGTAGGTTAATAATTTCCAGGGGAATCTTACTTTTGTTACTTCTTTTGAAGAGGTTCCCATCCAGGATAAATTCTAATGTAATTATTGGCGATGTTCTTACGATAATTTTAAGGAAACACATCGTACAATCTGATTTTTAAATTGGATTTAATATATGTATTTTTGAGACCAACCTAGTTTCCAGATGGTTCTAAATATTTGGAATCAGTAAAACTCCCGCTTCCTAACGATCCCCAAGATGTGCGGGGAACGGTGGAAGACGTTCGATTCATCGAAGAAAGTTATGCATGGAACCCTTTGCAATATTTTGGAAGTAATGATTCCAAATGATTCTTTCTAGAAACTTTCAAATAGATCCTGAAACAGTTCCCTGTAAGTTCATAATATGAGCACATATTTTATGGGGCTTCACCATTAATCCTGAAATCAATAATATTATGAAAGTTTTATTCCATTCAAAAGATGCATGTATGTATTTTCTTAATAAGCTAAATCCCATTTTGCGCATCCCATTTCATCTTACCTAATTGCAGTAATCGTTTATAATTGCTATACATATTTAAGAAATATTTACATTTCTTCGATGAAAATGTAATTACTTATGGCTGAAAAAAGATCACTACGAAATTACCATTATCTCATTCACCACAAACTATTTTGAAAAATGTTTCAAAGCTGTTTCAGCAGACTGAAACTATGCACATCAAATAATGGAATATATTTCGTGTAGTGCTGGGAGTTTGGAATACGTTTATTTCCCGGAAACAATAGAGTTGGAAAACTATTGGAACAGAGCTCGTACTTCAATAACATGATTTTCCTCACCAAAGGGCTTGGAAGGTTGCAAGTCCCTCCTTTACGCACAACGTGTTTCCACAGACGAAGGTATGAGCAACGGAGTCCGGCTTCGTTGTCGTTTGTGGACGGTAAGCGCCCATACGAAAAGGACGATATGAATATTTTGTTCGTGATGATAAGATACGTTATCGTCTCAAAACACTCGTCTGAGAGATATCTTGCAGACGCGAGTACATTGCCAGACTCAAGTTCGTCATTAGCTAAAATATTCCGTTCTGGATGTGTTTCTTTGTTAGACTCTAACTTGAGCCACATGTGATATCCTGGATGGGGTTAAAAAAAGTTTAAAAACAGTTTTAAAAAGTTCTGATGAGATTAGGCCCTACCTTAATGATATCTCTTTTAAGTGAGGTAGGGGTGCATGCATGCATGCATACATGATGCCTTGATTAGCTAAAAGAAACATAAAATAGGTCTCTTAATTTTTCAGGCTTGGTTTGCGAAATGAAGATGTCTATTTTCCTACGGGTGGGCATAGCCTCGAGCGAAAACGCAAAATATCTCAAAGACGTTTACTTGGAGTTGCTTGATCTTGCAATCACTTCCGTATGGACATAATGGTCAATAACTCATTGGTTTTGCTGAGGAATTACACGGATTGAAATTTATTTTCTATTTCATATAGGGTTTTTCTCAAGAAAAATATTTTGTTACATCGTATTTTTCGCCTAGTGCCTCGGATTTCCACGCTTTCTCCTTTCAGCACGTCATCGGTGCAAATGTACACCTCTAGGTGGTTTCGAATATCTAAGGATCCTTTCTCGCATAGTTTCGCATTTGCCCGATGCAAGAAAAAAATTCTGACGGTTGTTACACATTGGTTCAACCACCTACAGAATTAGACAGCCTTTCTTTTAATCAAGTCTGGATTATCGATGGTGATATTTACAACACGCTCTGCCATTTTCTATGGGAAAGTCTCTACTTCTTTTAGTATTTAAGCGTCACACGAGTCTCTCTGCCGAACATCCGTTGTATCTGTGGGACCTTTCAAAATATTTGGTTTTGACAGCCATTTTTTAAATATGAATTTAGTATTAAAAAATCAGTTTAAGGCTAAAACTTGGTAAAATTCTCTTATATTTTTTGGATGATGGAGCATAGACCATTACTGCATTCGAGGTGCAATGCTCCACCTGTAAACTTTGTAACAGGGCAATGCAAAGCTCAAAGAATTGTTCTGAGAAAAACCCAGTATTTTCAACAATTTGTATATGTCCAACACCAATAGTTTATTCAATATCATAATTTTTGCTTGAATAAACCCTTATTTTTTCCTTCAGAAAACGGCGTTGCGTTTTTTTAAATAAATTATCCTATGTATGGGTCGTATTGAAAATGCATGTTCTGTATTGAAATAAAGTACCTGGAATAGTTATCTGAGTAGGACGCCTTGATTGATGACATGGTGACACAGCGCGTTCAGATTTGGTGGACATTTTCCAAAATCCATTTGGAGGTTTACCACATTAGTTTCACAGTGCGGAAATAAATAATAGTACTATTGATTGGTGCATCTGATCTCTTTCTAACGGTGTGTCTTTGTCAAATGAATATTTACCTTAACCAAAACCAATGTTGCTATTCAGAGAAACTGTTGAGTGCCGCGGAAGATTTCTTTTTTTTTTAACTATGGAGATGCTGATTCGCACAAAAGTGCTACAGGAATGAATGCGAAATTTTAAAGAGGCTTTCACTGGGATTCTCAGGTGAACTTTTTAGGTTTCGATTGCCCTGTATCTAAACCAGAAACATTGTTGTGGGCCTGTAGCCACTCGCCCGCTTTTGGGAAGGACGTCATCCCCACAATCGTTCCCCACATCAGCCGTCAGCGTTCTAAGCCTGTGAAAAAGCAGGGATAGAGTAATGTGCACCGAAATGTCGCTTGTGTTTATTATTTCGAAGAGGTGCCATACTGGACACAAATTCATGTAATTATAGGAGATGGCCAGAATATTATTTGCAGGAAACTCTTTGTTCAATCGGATCTGATTGGAATTAACAGCTGTATTCTATAGACCGTTCGAATTTCAAGAATTGTTCTGAATCGTAGGAAGCAATCCAACTTTCGCATTTTACCTATTTCCGTGATCCACGAGGTACGCTAGAAAAATATTCGTCCATCGAATGAAGTTAAGCTCCTCCAGAACATTTTCCAAGGCCACATCCCAAGTGATTCTCCATGGAGCAGGGCTCCCCAACCTTTTTCCCGCCGACCCCAAAAATCACGATGAAACCATTCCGTGCTCCACGCACTGCCCGAAGTTCTGCTTGCTCCCCCACCTCTGCTCTAAAATATGCGCGGTTCCTTCTTCAGGGACGCCTTGTTTCCGCAGACAAGGGATTAAGTGACTGGGTTGACCTTGGAGATAAATAAGAAAATATGTTTGGGATGCCTATTCTGAGTTGCGTAATAATTGCATATACATCAATCCGGTGTTTTTGCTGTGAACAAACCCATACTGTCGACAGGGACTAGTCCCAAAAATGCATGTCCATTAACTTTCAGAGTTCGTTTCTCGATACACAGTGGACTAGAGTCTACGAAAGAATGAGATTAACCATTTCGTATTTCTCTGCGAGCCTTTCTCAAAGCAGTTGGTCTAGGAACTTTAGTACACACGTTCTTCGAATGCTGCTTGAATTTCGGTGTTTTTCCATAGGCTTTTCGAGTAAAGCTAGCGTTGGTCTTAATTTTCCATTCTCTTTACTTTGATGTGTTTACTGATGTGTTTACTGAATTTTCTCTTCGAAAGTGTTGTTCAAGGATAATCACTGGTTGTCATAATTTTTTTTTTTAAATCCCATTTCCCTTCCCCTTAGTTCGCCTACGTCCTTATAACGTGGACATTTCTGATTCGGATTCATTAGCCTGGAGCCACCCAAGTACTAATGCACGATATAATATTAACCCAGACGACATAGTCCACAGGTGTAACATCGGTTGGCGCTCTCGCACCGCTTGGAATTCTGTAGTCATGTTGTCATTCTGTAGTCATTGTCATGGATGTGCTATTCTTCTCTCCTAAAGACATTACCACGAAATATGTGCAGATAGTGAGTTAATGCATGGGTGTTTCATGCCAATAATGTATTTTGCCCTGAAGTATAACACCTTTTTCAGCCATGACTTTATGAACTCTGTATACCCATTTTCATTCGTTTCAAGTAATATTTTTAATGTACTATTCAACGATAGTTCAAGGAGCATTGCTATAGAGACTGCTTTCTTCCGCAACTTGCTTGAGGTAATCTGCGCGGATCTAAATACACCAGATAAGCAGGAGACATTTGAATTGCATCCGAGTGAAACTATGCGATCTTCCTGCTTTACTCGTTACCACAGACATTTCTTCACCTTGGAATATGGCACGTTTGGCTTATTTCTTGCCAAATCGGCGACCCTTCCTTGTCCAGTCCATCTCCATCAATGTCCATTCGACAGACGAGAACGACTCGTGCCGGTCTTCACGGCTCCTGCGCGTGCGCACGAGCATGCGTTCCATTAGAGCCCTCAAGGGACGACGTCGTCCAGTCGGCTTTTGAATCCATTCACTCTCCGCGACCTTGGAGAGAGAAAATCGCCCCGTCCCGAATAGAACTCTAATCCGATGCCAGAGACGAGCGATTGATCGTAAAATCCTACGCAATCATGACGAAAGAAGTCAGCCTCTGAGAAGCCTCGATGATCCACGCAATGCCCTTGTAAAGGCATGCCATTCGGACTCGAGCCGCTTTCTCTCCGATATTTCCAGGCCCGAAAGGCTTCAGTCCTCCTGCAGAAGTGATGAGAACAAAATGCAAATCAGGATGGACTCACCCACCCGGAACCCACAAGCTGAACCGAAGCACGCACCTCCTCCGCCACGCCGACCTTCACAAGCGGCAGAGGGGTTAAGGCATTCACGCACGCTCAACGCGCGCCTCACGCACCTCCCGGAAAGGGATGGCACGCCCGCTCGAGCTCCTTCGCGTGCCTGGATGCACCTCCAAGCGAATCCGCCTATCCTGCCCAATCGCGTATGTCAGAGCCGTACTTTATCGCTTGCACGTGTCCCGAATTTTTATCATTATTTTGAATGTTGTCCCGAGAAAAACATTCAGCAATATATCGTTCAATTCCTTCCGCCCTCCGATCACCGAATTTTTCTTCGAATCGCCGCACTTGCCGACCGAGATTCCTCTCGATTCTGTTCCGAGCGAATTCGCCTTAAAGCGGCGGGAATTGCGATCGGACACGTGTCTAAGTACTGAGTACTTAGTACTTGGAACCGCGCTCGACCACGGAGAGTCGATCACTCGGGAGTTCTAAATTCGAAAATTGTAATTTCCTAAAAATGTTGGAGATGATCTCAAATCACAAATGAGGAAAATTCATCTCGACTTCGTCTAATGCAGTCCGGTCATTTGAGGTCAATTCCGGTCTCTTGAGGTTATGTGAGGTCAATTGAGGTCAATTGCGGTCTCTTGAAGTCGCACAGGAGTCATTGGAGAATCTCTGGAGAATTTTCGGCATAAGCATTTCTGGAACGTTTATTATATTTTAATGATTCCTCCTATTGGAAAAGTAGGAGGAGGATTAGGATTAAGATATTACGCGGATTACAAAATCGGCGAGTGCAAATATTTTTTTTCTGAAAATGCTCATATTTTAGTAAGATGAAGACGAAAATAGTGGAATTAGCATTGAAGGGGTCCAGTCGCGTTGCGATGACTTGAACTGGGTTGCTCCGAGGTTGCCGGGTTCGCCTCGGCCGGGTTGCCCATGAAGATCTCTGAATCCATCTGGGGGAGGAGTTGGAATTAAGTCCTTGAGGAAATTAAGTCGAGAAATCAAAAGAAAAAAAAATGAGAAACAACCAGAAAGCGTTAAGCTTCACTTAACATTTAAATTCGTGATATCTCTAAGAAGCGATGAAAGAAGAAATTCCAACGGCCTCAATAAATATGGCAATTTCTTGACTCTCCGGGAAGGTTGACTCAAATATCGCTCAAATATTTCAAATACTCAAACATTTTTTGCCCGGGGCAGGTCGCACATGCGACCCGCCACAACCGTAGCAACCGTGGCAACCATAGCAACCGTAGTAACCGTAGCAACCGTGGCAACCGTAACAACCGTAGCAACCGTGGCAACCATAGCAACCGTAGCAACCGTGGCAACTATAGCAACCTGCGTCGCCGCGTCGCCGGTGGGGATGAAGGGGCAGAGGGCGAACTCCTCGTTCGCGAGCCGCAGTCGCCGGACCATCGGCCACACGGCGCCGCGGGCCTCCAGGCCGACCACGGACGCGGTGGCTCCCACCAGGATGGCGTAGACCAGGATCGACGCCGCTGAGGGGAACGGGCCTCCTGGAAAAACAGGCGACGATTCACTCAGGTGAGGCTTTTTTTTTTTAAATGGAAATTCCGCAAAGTCGGAAACCCGAGTTTCAACGCGAGACGACGTGGAATGAAGTTGGACAAATTTGGAGGGTGAAGTGTTATGAGAGTTATTCCATGAATATTAATGCATCAGGTCACTCCCGCGAAGCTAATTCGTTCATGCTCCTGAAATTTCCGACGATATGTCACGTAATTTGCTTAAAATTATAAATTCCCATGAAGTAAATTTTATCGTAACGGCACCAAGAATGTCATTGAAACCATGCTTTCCCAGGCCCACAAACATCATCGGAACACAACGAGGCGACCCAGACCGATCGCGCGGCGCGCAACGGCGTCAGGCGCGCCTGCCGCCCCCACGCAGCAGAGGAAGGCGACGAGCGCGGCCAGCATGCAGACCGACACGGCGAACAGGGCCAGGTGGTACTTGTCGGCGAAGTCCAGCTCCGGGAGGCGCCAGTCTAGGATCGGTCTCAGGCCTTTCCGCGGAAAAATCATTTTCGGATGTGATTATTTTTAGATGAAGGTCCAGGTATTTTTTTTAGTGAAGAACTGCATTTTTCGATGAAGGACTGTATTTTTCGATGAAGGACTGTATTTTTCGATGAATGACTGTATTTTTCGATGAAGGACTGTATTTTTTGATGAAGGACTGTATTTTTCGATGAAGGACTGTATTTTTCGATGAAGGACTATGCCTTTTTTGATGAAGGACAAGGTATTTTTAAATGAAGGACGATGCATTTTCAAGTGAAGGACAATGCATTTTTAAGATAAGAACAATGCATTTTTCTTATGAAGGACAATGCATTTTTAAATGAAAGACTATGCATTTTTAAATGAAAGACTATGCATTATTTGATGAAGGACAATGCATTTTCCACGAAGGACTCTCACGCCTCGTTGCAGTTGCCCGTCCGAAACGACGCGTGAAAACGTATAACCTCCCTCTACTTCCATCAGAGCCTGCCTTCCCGACGAAGAAGAAAATGGAAGCGAGGAACTTCTACTAATATTCGTCTTTGCGAGGCGTGTTGAGGTACTCCCCGCGCCTATTATTCCGCGCCTAATTATTATTATTATTTATTAATTAGTATAGCTAATTTTAAATGTTAAAATAATGAAACTTGTATTATTATTTATAATTAGTATAACTTGACGGCACCTGACCTTTGTTCTTGACCCGAAAGCGGTAGTGGCAGATCTCGCAATTGGCGGACGTGGACATCAAGACCCATTTCAGGATGCACCGCTGAAAACGACCACGTGTCATGACCGCCATGACCAAAATCAAGGAATTGGCAAAAGTGGCAAAATTTTGCGTTTTCGAAATTTGCACGGAAATTCGCAAATAAATACCTCGTGGCAGTGCCGCATCGTGCCCTGGCACCGGCACGGTCGAATCAGCCTCTCTGCGTCCTCCGCGGCCTCGTGACAGATGCGGCAGAAGGCCGCTTCCTCGCAGCGGCAGGTCGCTTCCTCGCAGCAGCAGGTCGCTTCCTCGCGGGAGAAGGTCGCCTCCTCCGCTGGACCTCGCCCCTCCATCGACGCTGAAGCGAGGAGACTCGCTAGGAATTTTCTATTTCCTTGTTGTCATGGAGACCGTTCCATTGTTCCAATTTCCACATATCCCTTTAAAAAAAATTGTTTCTTTCCACGATGTTTCCCCAAAATGCGCAAAATGCTATGTTATTTCTACAAAAACCATCCAGGCAACACCATGCTGACCGCGGCAGTACAATTTCGAAAGAACTGAAGAAATTACTTTTCTCTCGGAAGATGCGACCTTTACTCCTTTATTTAATGGAAAAAAATTGCCCTTCCCGCCCTAAAAACGAAACAGGCAAGCCCTTCGAAAAATCATGAATAGTTATTCTCGAACACAGTTTACCATTTAACGATAGAGATGTAAAAAAAAAGCCAAAAAGCAGCAAATAATCCATATTATCCATTTATTTCATGGATTGTTTGTCAAGTCGAGTTCAAGTTCGAAATAATAATTAAAAAAAACTCCCGGAACATAATCTGTTTTCACCTGCCGATTTATTGGCTTGCTAATTTTCATGATTTTTATGCGCTGCATATCTCATTTTTCATTGGAATGGTTGAGAGGAGCTTTCATGTCGCACCTGAATGACCTGCCGATGTTAATTGATTTCCTTCAAGTTCAGCCGTTGCCCTCCGATGAGTACGCCTTCAAGGTCGAACCGACCTCCCATCCGGTATGGCCGACCTCCACTCCGGTATGGCCGACCTCCACACCGGTATGGCCGACCTCCACTCCGGTATGGCCGACCTCCCCTCCGGTCGTGCAATCGGCGTCCACATCCCACATCACGCATATCGGGAGGAATAAACAAACACGGGGGAAACCTGTTCCTCCTCGCCTTGAATCTCAATGAACGCGGTGAAAGTCGCTCTTCCCTTTGCAGTGCCTTCGCAGCGTCCTCGCAGCGTCCTCACCGCGTCCTCACCGCGTCCTCGCAGCATGGAGAAGGCGTACAACAGGCACAAGGAATGGATCGAGGAGAACAGCAAGTTCTTCCTCCCGCCGATCTGCAACAAGATGATGTGAGTCCATTTCATATCCATTTCAGATTTTAAGGACGCCATTTGAATTAGGACGCAACTTGAATTAGGACGCAGTTTCCAGTCAAATTTTGCATCTTTTTCGAATGGATTTTCAGATTCAATTTGGTATTTAATTTATGTTTTAAATTCGAAAACTAATTAAATAAATTTTTAGTGCCTTCACAGAAAAAAAATCGTTTTCGATTTTGGATTCGAAACGAAACTCGAAACCGAAATTTTGCAAAAATCGACCGCATGGTTAGCAACTAACCTTGAGGTTAACCGAAGGCCGGGAAGGTAACCCAACGGTATGTTAAAAATCGACCTTGAGGCAGCCAGACATTCCTCGGACGCGAGACAGGGCTCTCCCTCAGAGAGAAAGCTGTTGACACATTCCGACATATCCATGTCATATCGATAATGTGACATCCATCATGTCGCATCCATCATGTCACATCGATCATGTCATGGAAACCCAACGATAAAGATCGGGATCTCGCGGCCGGAGGGCTCATCCTTCGAGAGTCAATATTTCCATTTTTCTTTTTAAACTCTTCGATAAGCCCCCTATAAGCTTTTCAGTCCCTTTTACTCCGACGTCTTTTGCTAACTACTTGCAGCAAATAAGTTGCCGTTTAGCATATTTTGACATACCATTTGGCAACTGTATTTGGGTAGTTCCTATGCTTCAGGAAAAAGGTTCAATGGCTGAAAATATGAGTGTTTGATATTGCATATCAAACACTCATATTTTGGTTTTGGTTTTAAGTATTTATTGGCGTGTCCCAATTTGGCAAACACTGCATAGGAACCGATAGTGCTTTCATTTTTTCATTTATTTAAATGACAATGTTTGGGACTCTTCGGCATCTAATTCAGGCCCTAGCCTGAAGACTATTATTGTTGCCTGCAAATAACGTAATTCTATGTTTAACTACCGAAATAAATTCGTGGCGGTATTATTAGGTAATTACCAGTGAAAAAATTACCAGATTTAAATGCTGGGTATATACGAAACATATCTGCGCTTAAAATATTCGTGCTTAAAAAATGAATTTAATGACCATGAATCAGTCCAACCCTGGCAAACGCTTGTATTTGCATGTTAAAATTAAAAGAAATTGCAGCCGAACTGTGAAGTATTACCCTACAAAAAAAAACATTTAGGATCCGGCACGATTTTGGAGCATACATATATTATAGGATTCCTATAGGACTCCTATAGGAATCTTACAGGATCTTATAAGAATCCTATCGGACCCTATAATAACCCCATAGTAATACCATGAGAATAGTAAAATGCATTATGTTACCAATATCTCGTAGCATCCTATCGGATTATTTCTTTCAGGTAATTAAGGACGATTTGTAGACTTTCAATGGAAATGCTTTTCGCGATTCCATCGACCTTCCATTATTATAATACCTACTGGGGTCAATTGTGCAAATCTGGGCCGACTATCGCTTATAGGCACCAGGATAGCCAGCTGAAGATTTTCTACGTCGGCGGTCCGAATCAGAGGGAGGACTTCCACCTGGAGGAAGGAGAGGAATTCTTCTACCAGAGGGAGGGCGACATGGTGCTGCGGATCATGGAGAGGGGGCGGTTCAAGGATGTCAAGATCAAGGAAGGGCAGGTGAGACAGTAAGGATGTCAGATTCGAGGA
This sequence comes from Darwinula stevensoni, assembly GCA_905338385.1. NCBI lineage: Eukaryota > Metazoa > Arthropoda > Ostracoda > Podocopida > Darwinulidae > Darwinula > Darwinula stevensoni. The sequence continues at coordinate 59,256 of CAJPEV010001222.1, forward strand.
AGGGCAGTGGAGGCGGTAATGATGTCAGGAGCAAGGAAGGGCTGGTGAGACTGAAAATAAAGGATACGTAATTCGTTGAATTTTAAGAATTTGTATGCTTTCAATTTTCAACTGGGGATTCAACAGGAATTGGCGCAGAGACTGCATCGAGTCTGTTTCTGGATTTAATGGCGACATATAATAATATAATATATAATAATATACACCGACGCATAATAATAATCGTTCGGTATTCTTTTCACTTGCGAGTGTGGCGGTGATGGTATGAGTCATGGGACGGTTCAGCCTGAACTGGAAATTAGTGAAATGTTGGATTTGGGGATTTTGAATTCCGTGTTCAATTTTTGGACATGGGGCCCAGTCGTTGTTCTGGGTCATACCATTTTTTAAACTTTAATTTAAATTTAATTTTAAAATTTTAAATTTAATATTCCACCCATTACTTGCCTACTTTTTTTTTTTTAAGTGCCGTCGTTTGCGATAAGGACGTGTCAGGAAATGTTCCCTTGCAGGTTTTCATGCTGCCGGGGCGGATCCCCCATTCTCCCCAGAGATGGGCCGACACCCTCGGCCTGGTCATCGAGAGGGAGCGTCTCCCGGAGGAAAAGGACGGACTCAGGTTTCTGCAGTTCCTCCAGCGAATTTTTGCCGTTTTCCCCCCATCTTAGTTTCGGCGGAAAAGTTCGCAATACATTCTCAAGAGAAAAAAAAAACTGATGAAATCAATTCGAGTTAGAAAATATTGTACAAATCGAATAACCGAGGAGAAATGCACAATAATCGATTTTCTGCAGAGGCAAGTCTTTTATCTTCTGGGTCTTCCGAAGTATTTTTGACTCTCCTTCCCAAAAACTTTATACTGAAGTTTCCATAATTACTAATAATTAAGGAAGTTGCCTTCCTGTTTATAGTAATAGTAATATTTGGATCCACTTTTCCCATTCACCTCAGAGTGGTGTATGCGATGAGAAAGGATGTCACTGCGGCATCGCAGAGTGGATGCCATCCCTGGATTCCGGAAGCCTGGGATTCCCAATTCCAGGCTTCCTGAATCCTGAGATACTTATCCCAGGCTTCCTGAATCTGGGATTCCCAGTTCCAGGTTACAGGACCCAGGTTCTCCTAATCTCACATAGTCGCTCCCCCCCCCAGGTATTTCGTAAACGGAACGCCCAGCGTCCTCTACGAGCGCTGGTTCTACTGCGAGGACCTCGGGACCCAGCTCGGCCCGCTCATCCAAGAATTCATGGACTCCAAGGCGAGGAAGACCGGCGTTTCTCAGGACGGCGACGTCCTCCCGTCCCCGCCCTGGCAACCAGACGACCAGACTCGAGTCGAAGATCCGTTCTATCTGCAGTGAGGAGCTATTCGACCGAATTATACACATATAATGACATTTATTAAATTTTGAAAGAGGAAAAAGTCGGATATTTAACGATCCAGTAATTAATTTATTTCATAAATATCATATGAAATGTATTATATAGGAATCATTCTAAAAATACTTAACATTTATGTACTTATAGAGTTTAAAATAATAATAAAAATTAAATCGTGGTTTTCCTTGCAGGGATTGGCTGGCCGAGCACCGCGACGAAATCGAGCGGAACGGCAAGAAGCGGCTGTTCGCGTCCTCGTACGCGTCCGACATCGACGTCCTGGGACGCGGGGCGCACGCCGGGTCCTGCGGCCGGGGCGACACGTGGCTCTACTGCATCGTGAGTTCCGAACGATGAATGGCGAATGCGAATGCGGGAATGCGGACGTTGAACGAATGAACTCGGTCTTCTATTGCTTGTTTCATACCAACTTATTTATCCATATGTATTAATTGTAATTGCTTGACTCCGTCCACGAATTGGACCTAATTCATAATTAATACTTTCATTTCCCCAATTTTAAATTACATTTTATAGAACAATTTTTCCAGTGAATCAGTCATGTGAATGACGGATTGAAGAATCCGTCACTCGCAGGAATGATTCAATTATTGAATCAGTCATATTGAATCAATTGAGTTTTAGTCTCGAATGGCCACGTAAGGCCATCCCAGTGAATCCACTCGGAGGCTTTTTTTTGTCTGCTTTCGCAAATTCAATTTTCGCAAAATAGAGAGGGAAGCAAAATGCGCATCTCTCTCTCTCTCTCTCTCTCTCTGGATGCAATTAATGTAGGAAAATTAGCAACAACAAAACAATTAGCAACAACAGCTAAATGACACAAGTTCCATTCATAACGAGACGAGACCGGTTTTGCAAATATTTTTCGCACGATATGGCATCGCGACCGCCTCAAGGCATTCGGACAAGAAAGGAACTGCATGAATATAAAATCCCTCCAAGAGTTCTCATCGAAATGGCACTGCAGCGATGTAATTGATGAAATGCAGAATGTTGCAAAAAATCGTCGGAAAAATTTAGTTTGACCTCCCATTAAAACAGAACATTCGCAGGAAATTCGCGAACCTTCCCGCAAATTTGTTCCAGTGCTTTCACATTGCAAAATTTTTGGCATGAATCAGTGAAATTGCAAATTTGCACGCTTGCAAAAATTAGCAAAATTTTTAACAACCTGCAGGAAGGGAGTGCTTCGGTGAGGAGCGGCGGAGAGGAGCAGCCGATGGAGGCGGACGCCAGCCTGAGGATCGCGGCGGGGACGCCGTGGTCCGCGGACGTCCGCGAGGGAGGCCTCGTCCTCTCCGTCGTCATGGACCCGACCCGGAAGCGATGAAAGGCGAAAGGGTGAAATACGTCGGGAAAGGCCTTTCCGAATCCTCGAATTTATCTTTAGTGCATTTAAAACCGCTTTCAAGATGATGGACGCTCGAATTGGATTTAAAACGTCCTCCATCCATTTCCTCCTTTTTTAAATTTGATAACGCTGATGGTATTTGATAAATTTGAATTCCACTATGCTTTCCTGTTTTTTTCCTAATTAAATTATAATATTTAGATTCCTTAAGAATAATGATGAAATGCATGATGCTTATGAAAGAGAATCATTCCGCCACCGAATATTGCGATCTTGAGTCCATCTGGAACGAACTTTTCGAGAATTTCGTCTGAGAATTATTTTTTTCCTTTCGATAGTTGAAGTCGAAATTCGTCGGCCTCATCCAATGTTGCATCCATTGGCCTCACTCAATTTTCCATCCATTGGCCTCACTCAATTTTCCATCCATTGGCCTCACCCAATTTTCCATCCGTTCGCCTAATCGTGCGAATATAAAACCTGGCTCGAGTTCTATAGAAAGTTTGCATGTATTAATTTCACCAAAAACCGTTCGTCCCAGAAATATCCGCTCGTAAATATGTCCCATGCATAGTTTCAAACAGATGATACAAATATATTTGAAATTAACGCTGCCAAAACTTTTCTACAGGGATTAATTTTAAAAAATCCGTGATTGACCGTAGGCATGGCACGTATGCCCCTGAAGAGCGATTAGGATTAGGATTGATCCTCCTCCAGGGAAAATCCGATGAAACAGAGGAATTAGGATGTCTCATCAGTCATTAATCCATTGCGATGCCGATTTTGTGGTGCGCCAATGGTCAAATCCGAAAAATTAAACATTTTTGCAAGGAAACAAAGCACTGCCAACTAGTGAATTTGCACGCTAAACGATCAGTATACTATCGGGAATGGACCAAAAAGTTTCGATTGGGAAGTACCAGAACAATAAATCCGTATTTGTACTGCAATGGGTTAATCAATATTATGATTTATCAATATGATACAATTGATTAATCTGTGAAGGTAAAACGTTCGCCTTTGGCGCCTGATTGAGTTCGCTCTCTTGAAAAATGGTTTTACGATCGACATCCTAACAAATGAATTAATGCTTCTGCCTGGATGGTACGGAAAATAATCGCATTTGACGGAACTCCCAGAAATTTCCAGGCTCAGCATAAATTTAATCAAAGTTGATTGTTGTCAATAATTAATATTTGTGAGGGACTTTCGACATGAAAAATATGAATTCTTGAAACGGAATATTTTTGCTCACAAAGTTACCTTTTTTCATTTTTTCGGATATCATTGATAAGATTTCCTTCATTTAGGTGCAATCCAGGAAAGGATTCATTGAGTTTATGTCTCAAATAAATTCGTCCAACTTGCCAAAAAAAAAACAGAATACTTTGGCTAACGTATTTATATATTTCCTCAAACAATTCAGCAAATATTCCAAAAACAACCCTTTTCAAATTTTCAAGCGCTAAATTCATTGCTTGCGCGTTCCGCATTGATGAACGAGCATGTGCAGGCAGGGAAGGCAGGGAGAAGCAGCCAATGGGAAGGGAGGAGCAGCCAATGGGAAGAGAGGAGCAGTCAATGGAGGGGAAGGTGCAGCCAATGGGGAACGGCAGCCTGAAAAATTGGCGGCACTGTCGTAGAGGGATCCCTTCTGTAATACCTGTATATTGCGATACGAAAAATAACCTGAACTTGTATTGGTTTAAAAAAATACTGGAAAACCTATCCTTAACAAAATTCCTTGAAGAATGGTGATATCGAAGCAGCCTTGCTCCCAAAAAGGGCCATATTGGCCATGATAATACAGTTTCAGATTTCAGCTAACAAGGTATGATGGAAAATTCATTATCATCGATAGTTATTTCCCTTTCTCCATTTCGTGTCCATGGTCTCATTCGGCAATGTTACTCATGTCTCCAAATTCTTGTCTTCCCAAGGGATATATAAATTCCTCGTTTTGAAATCAACTTGCTTCATTTCATCCTTGAAGTACTGGATCGTCTTTTGGAGTCCATCAACCACTTGCACCTAAAAAAAATTAAAATATGACACGTCTATGAAACTCAACGTCGAAAACCAAACGTTTGCTATTCTCAGCTCCCTCGTAGTAACCTTTCACGACTTAAAAGCCATCTAGGGAGCAGATTCGGTTAGGATAAAGTGAGTGGAAATTGCTTTAGAAAGCCGTTCATATGATGTAGAGTTTCCAAATAGTTAGGAAATTCTAATCTTCCAATTTGCCGAAGAATGAGCAGGTATTATGCTAATGAACCAAATATAAAGGAAAACACCAAAATCAAACCACCATGCCAATTCCGATGAGATACGCTCATCATGCGAGACATATGGGCGTCAAATTGGCAAACATATATTTTTTTGTTCAGTACGCATACGTGATTAGCACGAGCGTCCGGGTCCTTTATGACATATCCCACAAGTCATACATGACTAACCTTTGGTTTCCAGCTTAATATCTTCCAAGCCAGCGATATATCTGGTTTTCTCCTCGTGGGATCATCACGAACGCCCTCAACCTTCTTGATTTCACTTTTGGATTCGGTCATATTTTTTATTAGCAACGCTAATTCACCAATCTCGTATTCGTCGGGGTTGCCCAAATTCATCGGCATAGTGTAATTGCTGTCCATGAGAGCCACGAGCCCATCCACCAAGTCCGACACATACTGGAAACTCCTCGTGTTCTTACCCTCGCCGTAGATCTATGGAATACGGTGAAAGTGAGGGAAGTCTCAACGAAAGAATCGCACAGAATTCTCACAGGTCTTAGAAGGACAAACAGAAATGGGCTCTTCGCTGAGAGCCTGGATGATGAAGTTGGACACGACTCTGCCATCCTGCACGCTCATCCTGAGACCGAAGGTGTTGAAGATCCGGGCGATGCGGACGTCCACATTCTCGCGATCCCTGAAATGGGCTCTTCGCTGAGAGCCTGGATGATGAAGTTGGACACGACTCTGCCATCCTGCACGCTCATCCTGGGACCGAAGGTGTTGAAGATCCGGGCGATGCGGACGTCCACATTCTCGCGATCCCTGTAGGCCAGGCAGAGAGTTTCTCCCAAACGCTTCGATTCATCGTAGCACGATCGCGGCCCTAGAAAGGAATATATTTTCTTGAGCATTGCTTGTCATCTTAAGAGTGTATGGTAAAAGGGAATTATTTTTGGGTAATAACATAACGTCGGGGAGGCACATAACCCCCTTCTCGAAAAAAAAGGTAAGAAGAATAAGAGGAGTAAGGTAAGAAAAATAAGAGTAAGAAGGAAAATAAGCACGAAATGCAAGTGAACAGTGACCCAAACTCGCTGCCCGCACCTCCCCTCCCATCCCCTGGCCCTTCTTTGTACACACGCTACGATCATGTTTTGGGATTATGTGAGCCATAATATTGATACTTCATGTCCGCTTTGGTTGTCAAATGTAGGAATTCAAAATTCATTCATCTTGCTTGTTGAAGTTTCATTTAGGCAAATTTGAGCTACATTGTGGAAATTCATTTAGGCAGATGTGTTAGCATACAATCAAAGCGTGTTTATGGCATTATATTTTGCAGCCCTTGCAAGCTTCCAATGATTTTGTTCCGAGAAGCAGTGAAGAGTGGTAATTATCTTTGCATGCATACCCACGGGATTAACATTGCCCCAGTATTCCTCATTTTGGGGATGAACCTGGGGATCACCGTACACCTCGGATGTGCTCGTGAAGAGGAACCTCGCCTTGTTACGTCGAGCGAGATCTATGGAATAAGCGGCATTGTATAGACGGCATTGTATCCCATGCGAAGTGAGGAAACCTTGCTGAGAGCCTTACCCAACATATTGCGGGTGCCCTCTGTGTTGGCCAGAATGGTCTTGATGGGGTCCTTCATGTATTGAGGTGGGGAAGCAGGGCTGGCCAGGTGATAAATCTCATCCACCTGGAATAACGCAATTTTTTCCTACATCAGTACTTTTTCATTTAATTTACATGGAAGGCACACTCATTTTCGTTTCGGCAGATAACTTCAAGGAAAAATATTCATGATCGACCACACTAGGTAGAAATGATGTATTCCCATGAAATTCTCATGATTCGTCCATCTCTGTCCATGTGAATGTTGATACAAAGTAAATACCCACCCCCCCACCTCCATATAGTGTGAGCCTTGTTATGCAGTCAAGAGATTATAAAATAAATATTACAGGAAGACTTTCGTTGAAAAACTGCACCTCCAGGTTAATGGGTTGAACGGCGTCGTGAAGGATGAATTGAAAATTGGGATGTCCCACCCAGTGCTCGATGTTCCGCCTCTTCCCCGTGATGAGGTTGTCCAAGACGATCACGTTGTGTCCATCCTTGATGAGGCGGTCGACCAGGTGGCTGCCGACGAAACCTGCACCTCCCGTCACCTGCGAATATACTCCGAGTCGAATAGTTTGTATCGATAGTGTAGCGTGTGCCAAAAATATGCGAATAAGCACAATGAGGTTTTCCTTATTATCATGAATGACTGTTTGGAGTCAAGCTCTCTTGCTAGGGTTATTGATAGAAACGTTCCACCGTCGAAGGAGAACATTTCCCTGTATAAAACGTGTTCATGCAAGATAAATATATTTCCCTAACTCATCCTAAACTATCATGCACTCGTAAATCAACTTTTTTTAGGCTCCCGAACTCTGACTTACCACGTAATTCCATGAAAATGTCAATTGCACCTGTGAAAGGAGTGCAGAAGTAGCATTTAAAACGCGATACTGCTTATGAGAAAACGATTGGCATGCTGCTCATCACTACCTGCACAGCATGAACACATGCTTTAAATTTCTCTAAAGGCTGACCTATCAAGCTCCTACCTGAGCTTGCATGAAAATTCAATGTGAATGCAGATATATGTATATATACATATATATATAAATATTTATATTGGCCATATTGCTAATCATTGACCGCGTTCCCAAGTCTGTTGAACAGACTCTTTCTCGGGTCTCACAAGTATTTTCTTCTGATTGATCTCCTGCCGGAATTGGGCGAAGTCTTGGTCTTGATTGGGCACTACAGACTCTCCTCCCACCTGGGGAGAGGTAACTGGCCCCTCCTTCTCTCGAAGCGTCACGTCTGCATCGGCTTGATTTGTCGAATCCTGCACCATCCCCTTGATGCTCGAAGGGAGGCCCCAGACTTGAAGCGCGAAGCCCATCGTCATCGCGATCGCCATCCACAGGAGCAAGCACCCGAAGCACTTCGAGGAGGGCCAGCCGGCCCTCGCGGAAATTACGGACTTCATCCAGCTGGGCTCCTGCTGAAATATATAATTGTACAATCGCCATTCGTGAGTGTAGGTGAGCGATTTCCCTCTCACCTATCGTGAAGTACGATTTGGTACAAGCAAAAGTACAGACGCCCAAATTGACAACAGGCAATTTGAGTTTTCCGAACTGGGAATGTTCCTTCAACCAAAATGTGTGTTTACTTTTTTACTCGTTCGTGCAGAGTAAACAAAATGATAGTTTTGATCGCCTTCGCCTGGTCATTTTCCAAGTGGCCCAACGATATGCTTTTCCAGTTTTCTGAGCTCAGTTTCCTCTGAAAATCATACCATGACCGGCTTATCGCCGTTCTAACACAAATAGCGGAGGTACTATATACAAAAAAAATCAAATATGCGAAATCAAAAGAGGAGCTCAGTCCTGCTACTGTATTGTTTGGTTCTGCGCCGGTTTCGTTCGCAAGGGTCAGCTATGAATTCGTGGTGTTTCCAGCACATACTTCGTTGAACTCCAGGAAAGCTGGGAGAGAAGGTAGACTTCGAATTCGACAGAGAAAATCGTAGAATTCATCCAGATATCCTGAGGGCAATGTCGTTTACAAACCTGTGCCACGATACAAGACCTATCATCGAAGTAAATTCTGATCATGTCCTATAACATCGATTAACTCTAATTGTGGGAAACTGCGCTCTGGTCAGAATTCACATGAACGACGTGATTTATTATTTGTACTTTTATCTTTCATACGCCTTCATAGGAGGTATGGAGGGGATTGACCCGCATCCCAGTCTTCATACTACTAAAGTTTTGTAGGACATATTAATATTATATATATTGTATTTTTTAAAGGTATAACTAGTAAATCAAGTTAATCGTTTTCAATGCTAGCTGCCATTATTATAATCTAAATTACGACGTAAATGATGACGTTTGGGACACAATAGAACCCCCACTCATGACTAGGCAGTGTAATAAATCAATGCTTCGGATTTCGCATACGCATGTGAAATCTGATTCAATTCATCAAATCAAATATGAGCCAAAGCAGCAGCTGGGACAAAAAAAAGATACATGTCCACAATCTCCATCCCAAATAATAACAGTCGTGCCTGAGATAACAGTCGAAGGTTATCTAGGATGTCGCAATAGATTTTCCTCGTTTCATCAGTTTTCGACATTGGTTCTCTTTAAAACTCGAAGTAGTCTGAACAGAAAAATGATTGGTCACTTCATATGGAATCATGCATTGCACATTAATAGTCACATTATGGACAATCTGTGTTGATGTGCAAGGTATTTTATACCAATATCCCCGTAAATACCCTAGTAATTAGGTTTATGTTCATGGTGTGATATCCTTAATGAAGAAGATTCACTCATCCTTATTTGCAACGATGCAGAGCATTCGAAAGCTCGCACCTATGAAAAATTCCAATGGGATCATATAAGAATCTTATTTTTAAAATGCATAATTCAAGAAAGGTCGTTATTGCCTATTGGAACGTTTCTCATGGCTGAAAATGAGCTAATTATGGGAATGAAGCAATTTCTTTGAATGATTTGGTATATACAAAAATCCTCAATTCATCTCACCCGATTATCCATATCCCATTATGGCGAAGAGCGCAATTCAGTCGCGTCCCTCAAAACGTCACCGCGTCGCAAAAGACACCAGAAGCATGAGACTCCTCCATCCCGTTTGCCAACTGCAAAAAAAAGGAATCGATGAACAACACCTCCACGAACAACACAAAGCCGTTTCGCAAGCGGTGGGGATGCACGCAGGGGAGGCATGCCCCTTCAGAGACAGCGCGGAGAACGGATGAGATAACCCAGCTGGATAACTGAGCTGGCTCAGCGATAATCATGGAAGACACGGAATAAAACAATGCATTATCCATCAAATGCCAACTGAAGAGTATTGCAGGCTTTCTGATTCTTTAGGCTGAAACCCAAAGGAAAAAAAAAACACTAACGACGCTGCCCTGCGGATGGCGAAAATTACCATTTTTCCTTTGCGGCTCTGTCAGCAAGCCCTGAGTTTCTGAGGTTGAAGTTAAAAAAAAAAATGATCCTCACGGGTTTTCCGGCGTCTTCCCTTAGGATCGCCATAAATAAGATGATGGATGGGGGCGGCAAAATTCCCCTTCCGGCTGCCCCAGCTTCCCTCGACTGTTAAATGCAGAATCGAATAAAATGCAAAAATCCAGGCCAATTCGATGGACTGTGGCATTGCCATAATTTTTCTCTTGCTGATGTTCTTCTTGAAGGCAATAGTAAAAAAAAGGGAAATTTTCGCATTTCTATTATGTTGTTGTCAAGATTAAGTTGAACATGAACAATACGTTCTTAACATGTCCCTAGAAATGGAAGTCTCCTGGAGTCTGGGAGGCGATGAACCCTCCTCGTTCGGCTTGCGAGCCTTCCGTTTGAAAACACGCGCACCGGTCCCCAGAACTGGCCCTTAAATTAATATGAATGAACACATTCAAACACATTGATGAACACATAAATGTCCTCATTCAAATTAATTTTACCCCTTTTTCCTTTTATCACCACTGTGAGAGAAGCATCTTGAATCTGTTCCTTCGAAGATATGTAGGAATGTTGTGCCTTGTATGAACCCTATTATCTATTTATGTTTAAAATATCACATAGAATCCTCTCGGATTTTTCCGCTTCGATCTCTTGCGCAAACTCTTACAATCTCAAAAGAAACTTATTTCGCCATCGAAAAGAGAATGCTTGGAGTTTCCATGGGAACTTTTAAAGAGTGGTATGTTAGAAGCAGCATTACATTTAAAAAAATGAATTATATGTAGTTTCAGTGTTGAAATGAGGGAAAAGGAAATTTATTTGGGTCGAGTTCTTTATTTTCAGGTTGCGCTGTCTCGCTGGGCGAGGATAATCGCGGCGTTAGCGCCTGTCTTCCCACGGGAGGTACAGATTCCTTGTTTTGAAATCGTGCTGGTTCATTTCGTTCTTGAAGTACTGGATCGTCCTTTTGAGCCCATCAGCCACTTGCACCTGGAAAGGAAAAGCATGAATTAAAAGCTATCTCAGGTGCCTGCAACCTGGGCGACCTGTTGAAAATGGCGATTACGCCTACTCCCTTAATGGGATTTGACGGTTCATTTTCTCTTCCCCGCAACCTTATCCCTTACCTCTGAGAGAATTCCCAGCACCCTAAAGAATCACGGCAAAAGAAAAATATATATTCGATCATATTTTAGTAGAAGATGGAGAGGTAATATGCGAAGAGACCCAAATTGAAATAGAAGCACCACATTAAATGCCAAAGTCGTCAAAGAAAGTCTATTTCTGCCAAGGATGTGCAGATTTGGAAAGGAAAAAAAAGGTAATAGTCTAACATCATCGATAAGCAAGCATAGGCACCGACGCAAACAGGACTGACCTTTGGTTTCCAGCCCAGGACTTTCCAAGCCAGCGATATGTCTGGTTTCCTCCTCGTGGGATCGTCACGAACGCCCTCGACCTTCCTGATTTCGCTCTTGGATCCTGTCATCTTCTTTATTAGCGTCGCGAATTCGCCGACCTCGTATTCGTCGGGGTTGCCCAAATTCACCGGCATGGTGTAATTGCTGCTCATCAGCGCAATGAGGCCCTCCACCAAGTCCGACACATACTGGAAACTCCTCGTGTTCTTACCCTTGCCGTAGATCTATGGAAAATGGCGAAAGTGAGGGAAGTCTCAACGAGACGAATTGCTAAGGATTATCACAGGTCTTAGAAGGACAAACCGTAATGGGCTCTTCGCTGAGAGCCTGGATGATGAAGTTGGACACGACTCTGCCATCCTGCACGCTCATCCTGGGACCGAAGGTGTTGAAGATCCGGGCGATGCGGACGTCCACATTCTCGCGATCCCTGTAGGCCATGCAGAGCGTCTCTCCCAGACGCTTCGATTCGTCGTAGCACGATCGCGGTCCTAGCTCATCCTGGGACCGAAGGTGTTGAAGATCCGGGCGATGCGGACGTCCACATTCTCGCGATCCCTGTAGGCCATGCAGAGCGTCTCTCCCAGACGCTTCGATTCGTCGTAGCACGATCGCGGTCCTAGATAAAACAGAGCCCTTCGCAATAGCTTCAATTTGCTAAGACTGTAATTTCAGCCTTGCTGATGAAGCAGTGTCAAGTAGTATTTCACTAGGAACTCGTGACTACTAATCATTTAACGTTTTGCTTTCCCAATGATTGATTTGCTGCCGTGAACTGCAAAATCAGTTATCATCTTGCTTATAGCTGTTTTCCCCATTCAATGTGAAATATATAGGCCAGTATAGGCTAGCATGACAGCAAGAAGCTCATGATAATATCATATTTTGTTTTCTTTTCAAATATTCCTTGGAAAATTACTAAAGGGTGGGAAATTCTCGATACATACCGACTGGATTAACATTGCCCCAATATTCCTCCTTTTGGGGATGAACTTGGGGATCACCGTACACCTCGGATGTGCTGGTGAAGAGGAACCTCGCCTTGTTACGTCGGGCGAGATCTGTGGAATAGGTGGCACTGTAAGGAATACATTCTCCAAAAAAATTAGCCATTATAGTGGGGGGATCTTGGAGAGAACCTTACCCAACATATTGCGAGTGCCTTCTGTGTTGGCCATTATTGTCTTGATGGGGTCTTTCATGTATTGAGGCGGGGAAGCAGGACTGGCCAGGTGATAAATCTCATCCACCTGCAAGGACACATTGTGATAGTAATTACAATCATATTTCACTTCCGCCAAATCCCACCTCTGATATGGAAACACTTTTTGTCTCCTGCTATCTGATATTTCGTAAGGCGAGCATACAACACTACCTTTCGAAAAGTGAAGCCCCGCCCATGTACATGTCCATTGCCTCCGTTTTAAAAGAGTTGTTCTCATATTGTACCTTGGATTCTGGTGATAGCATGAACCAATTCAAGTAGGGGGAAGTTCCCATCGGGTCAACGTGTCTTCCCTCATTTCTTCATTCATACACCTTAGAGCAAAGCAGAGCAAAAGTGCTGCTTAAGCTCGACTGCTCTCCCTCTCTACTCTCACTCATTTAAGGACATCAAATAACCATGCCACATTACACCACAGTGGGCGACCGCCTTCCACTCAAGAAAATAGTCATATGCTCTTCGTTTGCTATGCGGCATCTTCATGGTTACTAATGCCACCGATGGCGCCATCTTGTCGTTTTGCATATTGATCTTTAATGCTGGCAATATACCATGTTTGCTATGCTCCAGGAAAAGCTTTACGACTCACGGAAGAGCAGAGATGCATACTTTCGGGAAGAACGTATACTCCATTATGAATTGCGAAACGCATGCCAGTCACATTTTTTCAGATGAATGCACGATTTTACTTTTTACTTCGATCGATTGGCTTTGGGGAAAGAGAAAGGTCTCCATTTCTTCGCCGGAATATAAAGAAAACCTTCCCTTGGAATTTTTAAGAAAAATAGAACATGTATGACTCCTTGATCATGCTTCCATTCGGGGCTGACGTGCATAGGAAGTACATTCGAAATACAGACGTCTCCCGAGGGGGCATGACATGTCATTCTCTCCTGAGTGCACCCTTATTGGAAATCCTAAATTATTTTTTTAAATAATAAAAATCTCATATGATACCTTTAGGATTCTCAGAGGATACAACAGTATAATGATTCTATAGGATCATATGAGAACCTCCGGAATCCTGCAAGAATCCTATCATCTTTTAATGATTCAAAAAGCTCATAGGATCCTAGAGGATCTTTTCGTGAGAGCAACGACTAAACCAAAAAATTTGTTCTAAGCGCACCTCGAGGTAGATGGGTTGAACGGCGTCGTGAAGGATGAATTGAAAATTGGGATGTCCCACCCAGTGCTCGATGTTCCGCCTCTTCCCCGTGATGAGGTTGTCCAAGACGATCACGTTGTGTCCATCCTTGATGAGGC
>CAJPEV010001223.1:0-65550 GCA_905338385.1 Darwinula stevensoni
GAATTGGCATGCTGGAGGAACTGAAGGAAGGGTCGTTTGTGAAAATGAAGAGAAAGATGGAGAACAGATTGGAATGGAGAAGATGGATGCCTAGGACCTGCCAATAGGCAGAATACTTAAGAAGAAGAAGAAGAAGATATTTGAGTCATGGGACACAAGGTGTTCATTTTGACTATATCCCATACTCAAAAAAATGCATTCTGAGGTGCTAAAAAAATCATCATACCATGAAGATGTGAAAAACAATGTCATTTCATTCAAACACCAATTTTTTTTAATAGCCCACCTCCATAGAGAAAGAACACTTTTATTTTTGGTTGAACTTACATTCAGCATTCCTAAACTTGTCTCATCTTGTAGCCATGGCATCTCATGTGATTTCTTGTCATCCCTGCTTAGTACTCGCTCTGGTGGACATGGAACAACCCCTACCCAGAGAAATAAAGCACATTAAAATAGAAAAAACTTATTTTTATTTTTATTTTAACTACCTATAGCCAGCAGACAAGAAAAACCATGATGTTTTTGGCCTGAAACTGCAAACCATTCTAATTCACATTTATGCAGCAAGCCTTCCAAGTGCTTATACAGGGTGTTCATAAAGTAACACAAATGGACACAAATCTACATATGAAGCAATCGTTTCAATTTTTATTGTCCATAGCAAACAATCTACATGAACATGGTGTTTGGAGCAATACTTCAAAGTCCTATTTCAGACTGACCTGGAAAAATTAAATCACAAAACAAATATACACATTTATCGTTCTACCTCATTCACTCAAACACATTCTCTCATCATTCTCATTTGATTTCTGTGAGTATCCTGTGCTTAAATACCAGAAGCTAACAATTCAGTCTAAGTAACAATACTTACACTAGTTGAAGCTTAACAAGATATTAAGTACTGCAATAAAGAGGATGATTGTATGCAATGTATAGATTGGCATTTCAGCATCTGAATTTAGGAATCGCCAGGATATTCTTGAGTATTAAAATCTGAGGTTCATGTTGAAACTTGTAACTGAAGATAGCATCCAGTTTTGCAGCTTCTTGTTCAACCATTCTGGTGGTACACATGAACTAAGTTCAGCAAGATACTTCAAAGTTAAAATAAACATTCAATTTCGTAAAGTTGTTATATTCTGTCATAAAATAATTGGCAAGACCTTACCAGTAACTACTTAGTAAGAAATCCAACCAAGCCAACATTGGCAGTAATAAGATAATATTGCATTATCTCAATGGTTCATATTTCATAAGTGGCAGATATCACTTAACCTGCTTGAATGCAAAAAATAAGTAACTACTTACGTCACTTAGGATACGGTAGGAGACTCATTATGGACCTTGTATCTACGTGTAAACATTTTAACATATTACAAATGTTATTTAAACTTTTCTATGACTTCTTATTTTAGAATCTAACCGGATCAAGTGCTTCCAGAATGTGGAATGTCCTTTGATTTATCTATGCAAATTGCAATGAGAAAAGGAATGAGAATATGTATAATAATGGTTATAGAATAAATTGTGAATTGTCTTGACTTACCTGAACTGCTACCTTTGGCATCTTCTCTGTCTGTCTGACATGATAGGTACATGGATCGATATGGGATAGAATTCCTTGCCAGAGAACTCTCTTGCCCTTGTACATCCCCTTTCATCATGGGAAAAATCATGAGGATTGATGGAGGGTTTTCAATTCAATGAAAACATCAAAGTTTCATTTCATTTGGCTTTGGACAAAAACGTCATATGCAGTCAATTCCATAGTTCACAAGTCAAGCCTTGAGCTATGGGAAACAGTCAGTCTTTATCACAATAACTGGTCTATAGGACTCAAAAAATTAATCTGACCCAGCCACTTGTGACCTGGAAGAGATTCATATATGCATTAGTCAAGTAATGCATAAAAAGACAGCGGAATGCAATTATGACTATGATGAAGTAACATCACAGAATTTCAAAGGTCACTTGATATTGCAATTTTCAGATGAATTTACAACAGTTTTTAAGCTGCCAGCAAAATGGACTGGTACATCTAACTGTTTTAGTTGTCACATGTCAGTATTCACAGCCAGGAATATAAATTCTGTGAGTGCTTTTCTGTCAGAATGGCATCCCAAGTTTCCACACTTTCATTGCTTCCTATGGATTGATGCTGACAAACATGGCACTTGTTTCATAGTCAATATCTTCTGCATCCTCAGTCTTCATGAGGAAACTCACTCTTACATGAATAGGGTCAAGGCTCCACCAATGGACACTTAAAGGGAATTCCCTATTTGATAATTCAATTTTTATCTCAATCCTTAGCATCTTATGAGTAGTTTTAGCTTTTAAAGCATCTTAAATTATTGATAATAGCATCAACTGGTCAAAGTTGAAAAGAAAAAAATTGTATATAAACTTTGGCAATATCACCTCCCATGGCCACCTTAAAATAACCCAAGAGTAGTTTTAGCTTTTAAAGCATCTTAAATTATTGATAATAGCATCAACTGGTCAAAGTTGAAAAGAAAAAAATTGTATATAAACTTTGGCAATATCACCTCCCATGGCCACCTTAAAATAACCCATGTAAAGGTTATATACATCATATTTGTTTCTCCTACAAGTATTAGAAAATCAAAATATATGGACCAAATGGATGGAGTATGGGATGAAGGCTACAATGAATCAATCAGATTGGCCAGCATTACATTGAGGACACAGGTAATTATATTCCTAATTTTCTGCAATGAAAAATGGGAATATTGTGGTAGCAATCAGATTTTTAGTTTTTTACCCAATGAGGAACTACTTCAAGATGTGAATTTGAAAGGGTTAGAAATTAAATAAACTAACATGTGAACCAGAATGCACACTTTGAATCTATCTTGTTTTAGAAACAGGGAATGGCAGTTAACAAAATGACCATAGGAGGAGGGTGCCATAATTGGGTGCTTGACCCTGACTCCTTTCCTTTTTATTTTCCACCTCCTCATTAAATAACTCTACTAACTCACCATTAGGTCAAACATAGCACAAAAGCATCGTCTTTGGCCATAAGTTAACCAAGAGTTTGGACGTTTTGTTCAAAAGCCTGGGAGAAATACAATCAGGACCAGGTATTTGGCAAACAAGCAAACTTAAAACTTATTCTTTACACTACCCAATAATACCAAAATTGTAGGATTCACAAGTTTTACTTAGTCATATTTGGAAATGCAAGGTAGCCCAACAGTAGAACTTTGTCCATCAATATCTTGGTCAATAATTGACACCCATCTGCCATGTCCTATTAGAATACACTGACCTTCTGAGGTACTGCTATCATGCTGTTAACTGATGTTCCAGACCACAGACAGTTTGTATGTTCCTGCTGCAAAGCAGTTACATGGTTGCCAAGGATCATGGTGATGTTAAACCACATCAGCCATCATTTGCAATGGTTGATATTGAATTTTGGAAAGATAGCAAATAAGCCTACAGTCTTAGACCTATTTCTATGTATGTAGGCCTATCTCTATCCCATATCTTCATTCAAATCCTGTGGGTATATCAAGGAATATCCCAAAAGTAATGCCTATGTTGTGCAAAATATAATACAGCCAGCCTATGGTATGACCTCAATCCAAATGAAGTCAATCATAAATCATTGCAAATAAGTGTATCACACCAGTACCACAATAGCTAAATGGATCCAACAGTGTTTGACAATGGACTTTTTCCTTCATTTACACATGCTCAATGGGCCCTGTCATCAAGTTGGGAAGTAGTTCACTTGTTCAGGAAGGAACATTACACCATGCAATCATCACTCCCTTATTAGCAAAGATTATGATGATACTAGGTATCTCTTGAGTACTGTTGAGAACAGCACCAGGGAAGAGGGACAAGTGAGGGAAAGTCAACTTGAAATACTGCATGCCCTACTGCAACTCACCATTTTATTCATACCACCTGTGGCATGCTAATTCTATGTTGCATTCAAGGAGGTTGTGGTATAACTCCCATGTAAGAAGTGACACTGAACCTACCCTTACTTGAAAGTTGCGATATAACAGGCTTAAACTTAGCAGTTAAATAGGCATGGGCCTTATGATAAGCCTATCACAGACCTGAACACTTAGGTATCGACTCAAGGTTCGCTTAACGTTTTATGGCCTAACGTTACTACGTTTCGGCTACGGCGGAATGCGGGATGGGCTCACGACAGGAGGATCCAAGGAAATATCACGTACCATGTAGCAGCGGGGAATAAACCTGACAGTAGCCTAGGCATGCACTCCTAGCCCTAACGTTAGACCTTTCGCGCAACATCAAACATCACGTGTGAAAGCCACGTGTCCTAAGCACACCACCCAACCAGCACCCGTGAAGCCAGAGCCCCCGCGCGACCGCACGAACAGTCTCATTGGCTCTCATTCAGGAGTTGAGCGGGCCGACCCGCTTTCACGCCTGGACGGGGCCGCGGCCGGAGGAAGATCGGAACGAACGGCAATTTCGAAGGTGGAACAGGAAATTTCTGCCCATCTCATCACTCTAAGCGCTACTCGAATTACGCGTCTTTACTTCCACGAGAGCACGAGATGGATGATCGAGGGATAATGTACATAGATCATGAGAATTGATAGAGAGAGAGAGAGGGCTATCATGGGTCGATACGAAAGTGGAGCGAGGTAAGTGGACAATAGCGAGGACTTTATGAGGAGGATGCATTGCGATAAGCATCGCGAAGGAGACACATCTCCTTCCAAATTATGAATGCGCATGGACTTTGGTAGTCTGCATCCTAATCAAATTATGTGAGCAAATTTCATTATTTTACCTGGATCCTATCAACGTTAATGAAAAGCTAATCGAACTAATCCAGCCAAACCTCTCTCCAACAGATCGACCAGGAAAATCCGATAGAAAAGCCTTGCTCGATACCCTTTTTTATCAAGGAAAGCCATCGGGAAACTTCGCCGCGCAGGTCTCCCCGATTGCAGGAAGCGAACGGAACGATCCGACTTCGAAGCGAGGCTCACACGAGCGGGAGGCGACCACGTGGGCCTCAGCTCGTGGCGGCTCCACGTGCCATAGGGTGACGTCATGGCTCCACGTGCCTCAGATATGGTATGGGAATATTTGCATGATCGCGCTACCAGATTCTTAATTGATTAATGTTCCATGATATTTACGATTCTGTGAACACCTTTTTAGTTTTTGAGTATGTAAAAGCTAACGTCCGAATGCTGAAACCTCTTGTAGAGGAGATGTAAGGGCCTTTAAGCTAAATAGCTCTTTCCCCCTCCTCCGCCTAGAAGTTCATGTATTCTTAAAGAATCGTTAACTAAAGGAGGTTTCAGCATTCGGGCCTTGATATTTGCTCACATCCGCACTGACATCATTCATCTCTACAGAAGTCAGTGGGGAGAAATCTCATGGAAAATGTAGGACGTTGACTTGAATGGGTGGATCCCACAAACTGAGTCCGTCGGCTTACATGCAAGGTAACGATTGAATCGATTCATTCTGATAGGATGGCTGAAGCTCACATGTAGACCCCAAGAGGTCATTCGGATTCACCGGCTGGTTTCAAAGAGGTACGTGAAGAAGAAAATGTTCGGTGATGGCTCGAATCGCGTCTCGGCTCATCGCATCATCACTGCAGCATCCCTCTCGCCAGTCAAGTCCTCCAGCTTGAGAGAAATCGATGGCGATCCCGTTCAGGACCGCATCCATCATTGAGCATCCTCCGAGCGATTCCTTCGCCGCACAGATCGGCCTGTGCACGCATGCATGGGACGGTCTGCCTTCCAGGCATCTTCGACTCTGACCTTCCCCGTTGGCGCTGTCAACGGGGAACGACCAACTTGTGCGAGTGGGAAGGTCAGAATCGAAGATGCCCACACTGGCGACGGAATCGCATTGGTCTGGTGGTAGTTTTTCGACCTTGCAGTTCTTCTCAGCTGGCGGTCGGCTATTAATCGATTCCCCTAAGTTCCGCCTTCGCAATGTCTTCAGTTTGAGGCAGCGGCGTAGCGTCAAGGGACACGTGCCCCCCCCCCTTCTCCTACTCTTTTTTCACCCACGCTACGCTTATGGCAGGGGTGTCAAACAGGGGGCCAGCGAAGTCCTTTTCAACAATTGGTTACAGAAAAGTACTGCATGAAAGATCCTGCCTGTTTGCATGAAAGATTTGGTGTTCGACTTTTATTGTGGCCCCTAATCACCCCTGAAGGCTTCCATCCGGCTCCCTACCTAATCGAGTTTGACACTTATGGCTTGAGGGATTAACTTTTCCATGCAGCCACTGCCTATTTACGTTTTTTTTTCCTGCCGTTCATCGATAATACATCGTGTCCCCCCCCCCTCCAGACACACATTCCCCTTCCTTCCTGCTCCCGTTGGATGCATTTTCACATTTTTTTGGACAACAATGATGGATTCTTCAGGGATGTAAGATCGCTCTGTGAATAACACCTTCCATTTCATTCTTTCTCTTCTTTTTTTTTATCCCTAAGAACCAGGGTTGTACCTCTGGGTTTTCTGCCACACAGATATGCATAGAATAACCTCGTAAGTACGTTTCTACTTAAGCCCGTTTCATGAAACCTGGAGCAAATCTGCTTCAAGATTTGAGCCAGAGCTCTAAGGACCATTTCTGCGCACATTGAGATCCGGAATTTCGGTCTTGCCCGGTTCACCACCCCCCCCCCCCCCCCCCCCCCCTTCCCCCCCCCCCCCTACATATTCACCTAATGAGTTCCACACACGCCCTACCAACCGCATTAAAATGTTATAAATGCCATGCGGAGCCGGGGCACACGCAACTCGGATTGGGTTTCCCTCGTTCTGCCGCTCCCACCGAGTTTGAAAAAGCGTTTCCCAGCCATGGCAATTTCCATCCTACTCCACGTTATCGGATGCCCCTTTTTAATATTTAAAATATCCCGACGCGTTTAAATGCCGTATTCTCTTTCTCGTAGCTAGAGTTGGGCAGTAACTGAATTATCATTATAATTATAATTATAATTATTTGATAAATCCTTCTTTAACGTTTCGAGCACTATTCGGCAAACATTTAGTATTTGGATTTTTAAGTATTCCAAGACAAGAATTTCGTATTTGCATGAGTTGATGAAAATTCAAATTTCTTAAAGAATTTACATTGAATGGAAATACAAATTGCTAATTTGCATTTCCAAATGTAATTTGAAGTGGAAATTACGTTAAGCATTTTGAATAGAACAGCAGATGCAGAGATGAAATGCTTACCTTGTAGCATTATAAAAACCATTGTTAAATATATCATTGGTACGGTGTTTGAAACGCAAAATAAAAAATATACAATTGTTTAAAAAATCAAATTTCAAATTATTGTAAATCAATTACTGCCCAACCCCGCGTCGTAACTCCTGCATAACTTTATCGCCCCGACTCCGAATCCTCTGCAGCGCCATCAAATCTCATTTCTCGACCAAAATCGAAGAAAATGGTAAACTTAATAGAATTTATATCTTATCATATATATGCCCATACCATATTTATGTATATCCAGCAGCCGCCTCCGTTCGTTCTGCGAATTTCAGTCCCTCGTCGATTACAATCGAAATTGCATTGTATCCTAATGGCTTTCAAATTATCGTCGCTCATGATGGAATTTTTTTTTCATGCAAGAAATCATCCAGGGTTCCAAAATAATTGACGAAGAAAATTATTCGTATCGTTGATGCTGCACAGATAATTACAATAGGAAGGAGCAAAATATTGTAATCCATTAAATGCAAATTGGGTTCACTTTGCACATTAAAAATTCTATTTTTTTTTTTTGCAGACAACGTGCTTAAGCCGAATTTCAGTACATGGTTGACTGTTTAGGGTCCCAGGCAGGGGCGGATCCGGACCCTATGGCCAGGTTACTATTCTATTTTTCCCTTTTTTTTAAATAGCTTCTACATTAATTTTTATTGGGGCTGGTGAAATATGTATTCAAGTTTTTACCCCAGACGAGATATGAAAAAGGCGATAGGGCTGGGAGTGGTGGAAGCGGGGGGGGGGGGGGGGGGGGGTGGTAGGAAGTAGAGAACCGCCCCCTTTGGAAAAATTTCTGCATCCGCCTCTGGTCCTAGCCATGAGGCTATAAAAAAAAAAATAAAGAACAAGGTTTACAAACTTCCGGCTCGAAGGGGTTCTAGAAAATCGGCCGTAGAAGGCGGATCTGGTCCGATCGGCCCGATTGGGACGGCCCGCAGCCCGCAAAGATTCTACCTCGGTTTGGATGGGAGCGGGAGGGACTGCGAGCACGTTCTTATATGTGAAGTGTTGTTCCTCGTCGAGTCCAGGCCTCGTGGCTAACGTTAGACTTAGTCTGATTATCCTGGTTTGAGACGTCACGATAGGCTACTTAGAGTTTTATTAAGACTTCGCCACTCATAAGCAGATGCAATCCGAGACCCTTTGACTTAGGCCTATCACCTTTTAGCGATTCCCAGGCATGTGTCGGAATCTGCTTGAATGATTATGAACTTGATTGAAAAGCCTTTAGGTCTAATGTTAGGTCAATGTACAAGGAGGTCAATGTCGCAAGGAGAGACAAGTCCGAAAAAGAGTTTAGTGGCTCTATTGGTAGTGAGTTTGGCCCCCGTGGAAGGGGACCCAAGTTGAAACCAAACCAAGTTTGGGATGTTTCGGAATGGAGAACACTGAGCCTGTTGCACCCTCATTTCTAAATGTGGGACGTTAAGGAATTCCAGAGGTGAAGGCTGAACTCAAATAATGTTTCTTCAGAGGGACCACTCAACCAAATTGAATTCTAATAAGGGAAGAGGTTGCTAGAGTCATAATGAGGCTGCAAGGGAGAAGGGATAGCTGGGATTCCTTAGCAAAGGGGTATTGAGCTGTGAGCTTCTGCACCCTGTAACTCCTATCATATCAAAATATATATGGTCTGTGTCAGTGTAGATCAGGGCTAGGCTAGTGAGGTATGGTATGCTATGTTTGAGCTCTACCCTTTGTTAGACTATTGTATCATATGGTAAACTTAATTGCTCTATGCCAAACCTGGGAAAGCATTGGTTATTACACTCAAATAATGAATGCTGGATGATTGATTAGCATCCTTATCCACACTCTAATTTGTTAGAGGATTATGTTCTCTAATACAGTTAGATCTTCCCCTCCATGAAGGGGAATAATATGAGAAAGGTGTCTTATGGTCTTTTGTTGTTTTTTTATACATTATGTCCCTTAACATGGGAAGAAAGTGTAGACATGGAACTGTGCTAGCAAATCCTGTTTCTCTCTCATGTCACTAGTGAATTGCAAGGGGCTGTCATTTAGTGATTCATGTGTTTCTTGCATATCCTATCACATATGGACTAATAGTACTAAGGTTCATTTTACCCCACACCTGTGGTAACCAATTGTGGACTCATGCTGACTTTTTGTGATTGATAGGAAACCCACGTCTGTTGAGAAAATGTCCAAGCTCAAGTGCCTTACACTTCGAGGTGTTCGGAACTTTGGACCAGACGACGAGCAGAAGCTTGACTTTGAGACTCCTATCACTCTCATCCAGGGACAGAATGGTTGTGGGAAAACAGTCAGTTTGCCATTTCCTAATTGCTTAATCTCATCCATGGGTATATCTCTTCAGCCATACTTGGAAGTGAAAGACTTTGTGTTGCTTAATTGTTTCATTTAAAAAGTTTTAGTATTTTTCAAATATAAATCATAAAAGTTCATTCTATTACATAGTTAAATATTTTTTAAGTTAGACAAAAGTTGTATTTCAAATAGGTATTAAAAAAGCACCATACTGATTTTACTTTTTAAATAAAACTAACAAAGATTAATGCAATAGCAGGAATGTTTCTCATGTACTGTGCCAAGTTCTTTTTCTTCACTCCAACCACTATGATGCAAGTATGAAAATCAGGATTTTGTGCTGGGGAAGTGAACATCATTCACTTTCTATCATGACTCATGGCAACAATGATTTTACAAGATTGCAATAGGTGATGAAGTGGTCAGCAAAGTAACTGGGTTATCTTAACAACTTTGGAAATATTAATTACATTCTTCCTAATTACTTGAACTGAAATAGTTATGAAATTATTATGATTGCAGAAAAAGGTACTTAAGTACAGTACCATCGAATAGGATGAGTTGACCCCAGGCAGGTGAGATAAATCCAATATTCAAGTAACCACAAAAACTGCTGTTTTCATTGTTTCTTTTGTGAATCTAAAAAAATTATTTCTAGAGTATTTTGAGTTGTAATTAACATATTTCATGTCATATTAAATAGTTTCTTAATTTAAAATTATAATTAACTAATACATCATCAACCATGTGTGCCTAAACTAGAGATGCAGTGATATTGAATTTTGGCCGATATCCGATATACTGATAATTCGGTATTGGAAAAGAACCAATGCCGATGTCTATATCTAAGTTTATATTCACACATTCAGGCTTTAACCCCTCCACTGATAAGTTTTATTTGGGACCAAGTCTGATGGTGAAAGCTTCAGGTGCACCAGTAGTGCACCTCATGCTTTTGCCATTTCTCCAATAGTGAGAAGGAATGTTTTGTTCGAGTTCAGTTAAGAAAGTCAAGTATGTCAAAGTTCCCTCCTTCTAACCTCCCATGGACACCCAGAGGGACATAACTGACAGATTGTTAACACATCATCAGATAATTTGCCATGCAAATGAAATGGAAACATAACTGCTTTTCAGGAAATTTCTACGTGATTAATCTTATTTATTATATTATAGACGTATATTATTTACAAAGATATTTATGTAATACATTATATTATAAATATTCAAGTATAAATGATGACTATAAATATTTTAAATAAATTAGGGCTGGACCGACGTATTGACAACCACAGAGATTGGCCCCTGGTGTTGCACCATTGATGCCATGGCTATCGGTAGGGTTGCAAGCTGCCGATGCCAAAGCCTGAAGGACAAAAATACAAAGAAAAACTTTGCGAGTGTGTGAACACGGCTTGGCGCCGGCCCTCCTGTCTCGCTGGAAGCCTCCCCTGTCGTCCTTTCCCGGAAAAAAAAAATATCGATCGGGTTATATTTCAGCCCGATTCTGGATCTGGATGAGGAAAATAGCGGTAAAGGCCGTTTAATCATTGCACTTCCTTTTTTGCTGCGCATTGGCGAGAGGTGTCGTTCAATGCTCTTAGCAGCAATAGGTAACAAGCTAATCACTGACGGACGCGGACAGTCAGGCTGGAAAGGACTAAAAGTAGTCTCTCGTTTTCAAGAGACTCACAGATAAGTATCGTAATCCAAATAGGCCTATTAGAATCGTGTGCGATTTCATGTTACTTTCTAAATCTGTGGACTGTATCAGCTTCGGTACCGGTCGATGAGTATGAGCTCAAAATGGGCCATCAGTCTACCGGCCAAATGTGGCCGTCGGCACAGCCCTAAAATGAATATAAAAATGATAAAATTGTAGATAATCGGTGGTTCCAAATGGAACCAGTGGGCACGAAAGAGTTGAAATCAGACTATTGTCTAGTGATTTTTGTACCTAAGTTTTGGGACCCATTTTGGCCCGGGTTCTCCGCGCGAACACAAGCAATTTATATTTTCGCAGAATGCACGGAGTAGGCTATGGTAATGGCATTAGGGCGAGTTAAGTAAATGACGCTTCCCATCTCTCTCTTGGGGTGACTGGGTAATGAGCCTATGTCCCGTGGCAGGGGGCCTGGCCTCGAACCTTGCCATGTCAGGTGGATATTTCCTAGTGCAAGCGCCAGCGTGCTTAGGAAGGGAGTACCCTAGCACGGAGCGCTCCCCTTACGAAAAATCCCCCGGTGGACTACAGGGGGACTATCTAAATCCTCCGGGGGATCCGCATGTGGACTGTTGTGGACAAGTCCACAGGGGAACTAATGTGGACACAAGAATATCCCCGTGTGGACTCCATGTGGATCCTTTTAATCCACATGTGGATTCATCCAAATCCTCTGGTGGACTTAGGGTAGTCCACATGTGTGGATTTTTCGTAAGGGTCCCATCTAGATGTGGGACGTTGAAGAACAGCGGCAGTGAAGGTCGAACCCAGGTGGCATATCCCCAGATTATTATGGCGGTTAAACCAAACGCGAAATCATTTTAGACTTCTATAGCAGTCGATTATGCCTACATCACGTGCTTGCAACAGGTCGAAAGTTGTCGTGGGAGACATTGACTGTCAAAATAGGGGTGAAGCTTCAGTGCCTTGCGGTCACTCCCAGTCCAAAGGGGAAAAATGCTTTCATTTTCAGCAGCCTAATACTTTTTTTTTATATGAAAACATGTCATTTAGGCATTTCCAACCTTCTGCAGTGTTTTTCACTCGAGTCTGACATTTTTTCACTTGACTTCGGCACTCATGCATGAGGAACGTCCCATGAACGTGTGTTTGAGTCAAGTGGAAATGTTGTCTAACTCAAGTGAAAAACACTAATGAGAAAAATGAGAGAATATTCATCATTCGCTTTACATATTTAGTGTATGGCATGCTTCAGGTGTCGTTTCAATATCAGTCATCGGCAGGTCATATATCGGTTTGGGCCGATATATCGAATAACCCAATATCGGCCGATACCGATAATCGATAAAATATCGTTGCACCTCTACTTAAAACAAACCTATTTATGGAAGGATCTAAAATTTCATATTTGAATTTTCAGCATCAATTCAAAGTTGTTTCAAGTCTTGTCAATAGATAGCCAGCAATACTTTATTTCTTTTTTTCTTTGTTTTTCCCTCTGATCTAAAATTTGCTGACAGCAGGGTGAGATGAATTTGCTTCATTTTTAAGCTACAGAGACACAATAAAGGAATATAATGCTATAGATTTACATTTCAAGTTAGTATAAAAGGTTTTATGACATTTTTAGTTCATTTAAATCTGATTCATTGCCTTGACCTTTTAGACATTCTGCAAAAATACAAATGGAAGACCAGCACCAGACCCTGCCAAAACTAGGAGCTGACTCTGAGGCAGCTGAAAAATTGTGAGATATCTCGAAGATATACAAAACAACATTACAAGATACCAATATTAACTTTGCAAAGAAGACTAAAAGGCAATTAACATCAACTAAATACATGTATTCTCGTTCTTGACCTCTTATTTCTCAATGAAACAACAAATTCTTAAAATTGGATTCATCTTACCCTACATGGCTACTTTTCCAGGTTACCACTAATTGTTTTTAAATTATGATTTGGAAAGCCTTTCTTTAACATTTTAAATTTTACTTATCTTGTGAACAGATAGGGATTACAGCTATGATGAAAATACAAAATCAAAACAGTTAATATTGATTCAGAAATTCTACATCAAAGTGAAGTCAATTCACTCCATGCTATGGTAATTTAGAGTTCAAGGTCTTGATATTCAGGATGAATTGCAAAGTTACTGTAAGTTCTTGTTTCCATTTATTTATAGACCATCATAGAGGCACTGAAATATGTGACTGCTGGTGAATTTCCACCTGGAACCACAAAAGGGCAAGGATTCATCCATGACCCCAAACTCACGCACAAAGTTTCCGTAAGTTCTCTTGAGAAGAAAAAGAAGACACAGTGGAAAATAAAATTGGCCTCAAAGAGGAATTGCAATGTCTGCAGTCTGGCTTTTCATCTCTTCATCAAGGTGAAAGGGCAAGTGAGGCTCGCATTCAGAGATGTGAACGGTCAGAGTATGGCAGTTGTTCGTACCATAGAATGCATTCAAAAGAAGGCAAAGTTGGAAATGAAAACGTTGGATAGTACTATCATCAAGAAGACACCAACTGGAGAGGTAGGTGTATTGAATTCCCAGGAATGTGCTTCTAGCCAATGAAGTAATAGAGTACAGCCCACCAGTGCTAAAGGCTTTTTTAAGGATAGGATGGGATGGTGCTATATTTCTCATCTCATGTCTATTGTAAATTAGGTCAAATTCCACTGGTGTTTTCATGGCTATTTTTTCTTTTACTTGTTTCTATATCTTCACAAGTTGCCTACACCTTTGATTCCCCTAAGACACCAGTCCTTTAACTATACAACTTTATGGGCCAACCTGAACTATCTAAGCAAGCTTCATCATGCACTCAGTGATTTGATTCAATCCCATTACATCAGGGTTTTGTTCTGAACTTTATAACTGGATGGCCTGTTACTATTCCAGAATTTCTAATGCTAATAAGCAAATTCACTTATTGGTTTGAAAATGCGAGCGTCAGGATAAAAGCAGTACTAATCCTGGAGTATGGAGCTTTTCCCCCTTGATGAGCCTTTAACAGGCAATTGTAACATTCGTACCTGACAGCTAAAAGGGCATAAAGCAATTTTAAAAGAAAATTTGAGTTTTTGCCATCTCTGAGTTCAGCTTATCAAGCTGTATTTCTTGCCAAATGGACATTTGCCTATCTCTCGCCGTTCAGGAATTATAGGGTTCTAAAATGGCATTCGAGCTGATCGGACTTCAAAATCTTATTTTTGAGGAAGTTTTTTCTTTCTCTTCTAAAATTTGAAGAAGTGCTCAAATGCTCTTCCTGTGGTGAGGTACCGACATCATGACATGGTATAATTACCGAGAGAAGCGCACTGTAGCGAGCGGAAAGGTGGTGTTGGCATAAATGCACTGGGTCGGGCGACTGAGCACGTGAGCACTTCAACAGGCACATCACTCACGAGTGAACAGCGAGCGTCTCTCTGAAAGGAGAAAGAGAGCTAGAGAGAAGATCCAATTTCTCGGAAAGTCGAGGCGTGGCAGTGAGCATGGAGTTTTTCTTGTTCACGTGCGAGAGCCACGAGGAACGTCTCCCGTGCTTCCTTTCCCCCTTCTCCATCTCCAGCATTTCCTGGAATTGTGACGGCAGACGGTGCTCACCCGTGGATGTGCAATGGGGAGGGAGCTGCGAGGGTAGGCGGTATGGTTCTTTTCATCAGCGCACGTGCCCTCCTGGTGCCCCCTTCTCCGAGCTCGTTCGATTTCGCCGATTCTCGGGAAAGGGTAAGATGGGACGGCTACATCAGAATACGATAGGCAGGGCAGACTCGGGGACTGGAGGTCTTCATGAAAAAGCGCCTATGAGCAAGTTCGGGGGAGAGAAGAAATAAAAAATAAGAGCAGACGGGCTTGCCACCTGCCGACTCTTCCCTCTTTCTACCGAATATTCTCCTTTCCCATTTTCCCTCCCACCAATTGCGAATTTGCTGACACGAGCCACTTTTGATGACGCTATTTTATACGATGTCAATGAACCGTGTTTTCATGACGAGGCAATTAACAGTATGGGCGTAACGATAAAATCATTTTCAGCTTTTCAGGCTCTAGCCCCCTCCGTTCCTCGTTAGCCCCCCTTTCGCGAAATCCTGGCTACACCACTGATGTACTGTGACACGGACGCATCGATGCATAGTGCTACGTCCTTGTAAGAATGTCCTGTGTCGGTAGTTCAGAAAAATTATCGAGCAGCAAGCAAGTTGTTTTGTTCCCCCCCCCCTTCTTTAATCTGTTCTGGAGATTTAGAATTGGCAACCCTTGGTGTAACATTGCTTTCATGCAAATGCCTAGACGCATCTAGTCATGTTTCTTTATTTTCTTTTCTTTTCTTTTTTTTTTTTTACGTAGCTGGAAGTAGGAAAGGGGGGGGGGGTTAGGTTGCTTCGCGGGAGTTGATCCAATGAGCGGTGTTGTGCTGGTTCGGAAAGTCATAGTATCAGAACCCTATTAATCCTGGATGGCGGAAGAATGAACAAGAAAGATATGGGAAAAGAAAGGGGAATAGGGTTGGATTTTTGTACAGAGATAATGCAGCTTTATTCCAAGGCAAATACATATTTCCTGGAAATAAAGCAGCATTATCGGATAGTTCTCTGTTCAAAAATCCACCCTAGAATTCATTTTTGTTGAAGAGGCCATTTTTTACTTTTACATTCCCAAATTATGTTTCAGGCATGGGAAAAATACTCCATTTAGTTTAGTAGATTCAGTAAGGCATAGGAAACGCAGCCATGCTTTTTAATAAAGATTTTAAGTTGAATTGATTTAAAAATTAGTTTATTGAAAAATTATCAAAATAAAAACTAATAAGATCACACAACTTCATTTGTAAAGCTAGTAACCAACCTTAATTTTCCATCAAATGCTTCTTGACAGTTCTTTGCTACTTTCTATCCAGCTTGCAAAATCCTCTTTGATCTGCTCAAGATGCCTTCTGGTACACATTTGATACATTGTAAATAAGTCATCACATAAATTGCATTGTTGTAAATTTAACAAAACTGTTTGAAAGAATTTCATAAGTGAGGCAAAAAAATTCTAGAAAATTGTTGGTTCAAGATGTTCTCTATTCAGCATGAAAGGGTTAAGTTATATTTGACATAATTTTTTTTTTAGAGATTATTTAATTTTATATTTCAGTTTCCAGTACTGCATAATTTTGTTTTCATTACAATCCATTTTCAGTAACAATTATTATGCACACCAAAGGTAAAGCTCTGAAACTAATGGATGGCATATAATATTTAGCAGCCCCTCCCTCTCCCCCTTGTGGAGTCCAGAGAATGGAATCTGTTCAATTTGGAAAGCTTTACATATCTGGAAGGGACATTAAGTCACGAGTTAGTAATGTTGCCCATGTAAAATTATATGTTCTGATGGATTTTTACATGCTTGCAACTACTGGCTAAGAAATTTAATTGCTTGAAGAGGGCAGTGTAGTGCTACATATCTTCAAGCATAGCAGTGAGATACTTTACTGGAAGACCCCTAGTCTGCATACCCCTAGAGTATAGAGACCAGAGGTTGCAAATGTGTAAAGATGCTGCTAATGCATATACCAAATTTCTAAAACATCTTCATGCTCTCATATTTAAATGTACTTCCCAGAAGTAAAATGCTTATCATGTTGAAATCATACTAGTGAGCTTCACAATGGGTGCTAATTGTTGTCTGCTTCCTTATATATTAATGAAGACCAATTCATGCAGCCAGAGATTTAGGCTGACTATCTTCCATGAATGCTTCTGATGTGTGTGCATGCTTTCAAAATTTTCAGCAAGTGTCCTTGAGTCACAAATGTGCTGACCTAGATGTGGAAGTGGGCTTGGCACTAGGTGTCACCAAGCCAATTCTCAACTATGTCCTCTTTTGCCATCAAGAGGAATCTAACTGGTAAGCCTATGGATGCTGATATTTGTTATTTGTCTTGTTTTCACCTATTACCCCTAAAGCTTTTGCTCTCTCCTTCACATGGGATAACAGCCAAGGCAGGAAATCAATAAATATTTCAGTCTGATTAATTGTGATTGCTTGAGTAAGTACTCAAATTTCATTCAGCCTCTTCCTGAATCAGGGAAAGGAAGTATATACATATTTTCATTGAAGACAGAAAAAATGGCATCTGGTACACTATCATCCACTTGGAATAGAATGCAGTCATCATGTTATTCCTTATGAAGTAGCATATTGGGCACCACTTGTTCACCATGTTTTCCCAACCTGCCCAGTTGATCTTCATTTTGCGTTCAGGGTACCTCACAGGTGCTTACTATGACATGCATCTCCCAGCCTTGGTAGGATTCACATGAGGGGAGATTCTAGAGGTAATGTATGCCTTTGGTAAGTCATGCTTAATTTGTTGATTATGATGAAAGCTTTGATAAATGGGTCAAACAAGCAAACAGCCAGCCATAAAAATAACTTATCAGACAAAATCTGTATTGAAAGAAAGTTTAAAGTCTTGTTTGTTGAGTGTTTTTTATACGTTTTGATATCTTGAAAATCTCTTTCTGAACTTATTTAAATAGTGTTTCAATAATTTTTTGTAGACTAGTTGCATGCAAAGATGTTGCAAGATGATAAGGGGTGGGAATACTTCAAGATTTACATCATGCCTAAGGTCTCTTTCTAATTAAAAGCAGCAGCATGCTCATCTGGCATGCTTCCTTATGCTACCTTTTTAAAGAAAATGAAGCCAGTGGAGTGCAAAAATATTGAAGTGACTGGAGGAAAAATTAAAGAAAGAAACCAAAGGAAGCAATACATTATTAAGGGTGAGGCAAAGGAAACCTTCACATCAGTAATGAGGAGCAGGGCTGTAGAAACTACAGGGTATTATATAAGTCATATCATTTCAAACTGCAATAAACAGGTCACTGTTATTAGTATTTATGGAAAGAATGTTTCTTAGAATTTTTTACAAATGATAATGACTTTGAACAAGACTCAAACTGAACTTGCTTCAAATGCATACTGGGAAGGTGTACTTGTTTAGGGACATTATTCCTACACTGCATTGAATCCTCTTCTAAAAATTTTGTAAGCTTTTTATTTTTCTCTCCTAACTTCAGGTAGACTTAAGAAAAAGAAAAAAAAGTATTTTATTTAATTTGCTTTTGCTCTCATGAGAAAAGGCTTCACAATAGATGCTGGAGCAACAAAGAAAAGTTGCAAACTGGATGGAGGTCTTTGAGAGTCCCATCAGAGTTAAAGGAATTTCAACTATTATTTGGTGCCAATCATCATGTCAAATGTCAATACATTTGGCATGATGACAAAGGGGATTTTGAGGCACTTTTAAAGTGCAGAAATACCTCCATTTTTTACTTAGGTAATTCCAAGTGACATGCTATCATTCAGTTAATATTTCATATTTTTTGTGTCAGCTGTTTAATAGATGTAATTTTTTGAAATGGTGTAGTTACCTGTATAAGACTGGAAACTATAAGTAATTTAATTTTAGTTTCTGGTCTTATAGTTTGGGGAAAAAATGGTGGTATGTCATTTTCTCTAGTACTAGTACTGTCATATCTTGGTGTAACTTACATTTCGTTTAGTGGGTGAGCATTCATTGCCAGAATGCATTCAACAAATTTGCATTTTTGTTTGTTTTAGGCCTTTGGATGAACCCAAGAAGCTGAAAGAAAAATTTGATGCCATATTCTCTGCCACCAAGTATATAAAATGCTTGGATGCAATAAGGAACACCAGAAAAAAATATATGGAAGGTGAGGGAATCTTGCAATTTTTTTAGTGTTAATACAATTGATGTTTTTCAGAAGATTAATATATTTTTTCAAAAGATGTGAAGACTAGTAAGGAAGTACTAAAGGAGTTGGAGAAGATGCAAGATGTTTTGATGCAAAAGCAGAA
This sequence comes from Darwinula stevensoni, assembly GCA_905338385.1. Classification (NCBI taxonomy): domain Eukaryota; kingdom Metazoa; phylum Arthropoda; class Ostracoda; order Podocopida; family Darwinulidae; genus Darwinula; species Darwinula stevensoni. The sequence continues at coordinate 19,148 of CAJPEV010001223.1, forward strand.
TGAGCTGTCCAAGCTCCAGAAACGAGAAGAGGAAACCAGGGATGAAATTGAGACAATAGAAGTCCAACTTACACCACTGCGGGAAAAACTGGCAGATATAGAGAAGGAAGAGAAGGAGATTCAGCAATTGAATCATGAAATAGGTGAGCTCATAAATCTGGGCTTTTTAGGTACTATTTGTTAAGAACAGCCATTTTAGTTTTTCTGCCCCTCAGATACCAAGGAAGTTAAGCTGAAGGAGAATGAACGCGTGCAGAAGGACCTGCAGAATAGCATCTCAGAGGTATTTCGTGGGACCAAAGAAGACCTCGAGGATGACATTAAGGCTTTTGCTCTCAAGATCCGTGAGAAGGAGAGCCATCTGAAACAGGTATCCCCATGCTCTCCACTTCATCTGGAATCATCTTCAGGCCTACATCACTTTTGGGCTTTTGTGATTGAAGCTGGAGAAGCGAAAAGAGAGCATCGGGGCAGACATCGAGAGGCTAAATGGAGAGCGGCGCAAGATGCTGATGGAAGTTGGGAGACTTCAGACTGAGCATGACCAACATAATCAGAGCATCAAAGACCGAGATACCCTCATTCGTAGTGCTGCACGTGATTTCAGTATCTCAGGTGTCGTTTGATTTTCTGTTTGTTAGCTCAGTTTGTTCCATTTGCTTCTTTGATCCTTCATTTACTATCCATGATGTTCACCTAGGGATTCCTGCTGAAGGAGCAGACATTCCTCAGAATATTATGGAGAAATTTCTTAGAGATTTAAATGGAGTTGTCACAAGCTCTGAAGATACAATGCACATGACTGAGGCTGAGTATGATATGAAGCTTAATGAAGCTCAGGAGAGAATCTCTGAAATTAGGTGAGTGATTGTCATTATGTGACTCTACAACATAGCCCAATTTGCCTAGGTATTTTTTAAAAACATTATAGCAGGTTTAAAATTGCTTGGAAAAAATGTACCCCAAGTACAGTCGAACTTGGTTATAATGTCATCGAAGGGACCAGGTAAAAACCGTAGTTATAACCGAGGTTGCCTTTGGAACTCCGTTTTCCTGTTTTCAAAATTGATGCCATATAATGTTACAACTCCAGTTTACATTGGTCATACTACACTAGCTTCAGTTTCAAGATTGGCCCACTAATCGTGATGTTCCCACTTCTTTGGACCTTGAACTACTTTATATTTTAGCAAGGCTTCGTCGATGTCATCTCAACAGACCTAGGAAGTTTCTTGTTTTGTGACATGTTCACATAAACATAGATGAAGCTGTCATGATTTTCCCAAATTATGGAAACATATGAACAGATGTCCATATGCGCGAGCGACATTAGCTTCACTTCAAGCTCTTTCTATTAAACTAATCAAGCACACTTTCCTTTCAATCGCAAAGGCTTGCCTCTTTCGTTTTCCATTGGCCATGTTGTCAACGAGAAATGCAAATGGCGAGTGAAGATAAGGTGATCTTAGTTATTGGGGATTATCCCTCCCTAACATTGTTCCAGCCACACCCACATGAGTCTCAAGGAATGCCGAATCCAGGAAATATAAAGTTATGGCTCGCCAACGCTAATTTTTCCAATGATGGACATTTCAGTTAAGAATGACGGATTAGGGACATAAACGTTGTCAATTTCGTCTGTGGGACCTTCAATGGACTTCATTACAACCGAGGTTTCGCTATAACCGAGGTAAAATGTAATGTGCCTTATGGGCTCTATGCCGGGACCTGGCGCTTTCGTTGTTATAACCGAGGTTTCCTTATAACTGAGGTCGTTATAACCGAGTTCGACTGTACAATTGGTCACATGCATAGATTTAGTTGAGTTGGTGCAGCAAGTGCTTCTGAACATTTGTGTGAACATAGAGTTTGAATGCCATGCATTATCAATAGGGACAAGAGATCCACCTTGGATTCCACATTGGCATTGAAGCAGCAGCAAGTTAAGGAGTCAAAGGAAGAAGTGAGAAAGCTGGGTCGTAATTTGAATCAGATGTCTGCTTCTGACACTGAACTTTCCATCAAGGAGTCCCAAATAGAGAGAGTGGATCAAGACATAGCTGCCTTAGAGGAAGCCTTTGATGAAGGTCAGTCACAACAGGTCTGGTCAGTTATTTTAAGTGCTTCTAGCGATTTCAATTTTAAAGAAATAGAAAAAGGGGAGAATGTATAAGGAGGGTATGGTCATATTCAACATGATAACATTGGGTAATGCATTAACACATCTTTACTAACTTACTCCTGGGGCAAATGACAATGTTAAATCCGGAAATGTGGTATCATAAGTGTTTCCACCATGTGTTACATTCCAAATGTTATGTAAGAGAATAAGTTTGGAATTTGTATGTGCAGTTTTATATTTGCAGAAAAAAGTAAGAAGTAGCCTGTCTTGGGGTATGATATGTGAGTTCCATGCCTTACATTAAAATGTCAAGTGCTGGGACTGATATAGGAGAGTCCTCCTAGTTCCTCACACAATAACCCATAGGTGACATTCATTGAATGTCACCTATGGGTTATTGTGTGAGGAAAGTTTGAAGTACTAATGATGGGCAGATGCTTATGGAGAATTTGAGAAGATGATTATGCATAAATATTGGATTATTATTCCCTTTCAAGTGGAGCCACCATTGGGCTGAACTTAACTTATTGTGTTTCCTAGATACTCTCTAACTAGGCAACTTGAAAATGTTTTTTTCTGCTTCTGCATGGGGAAAAAACTTTTCTTTGAGAGGACAGGTTCTTTCTGGATTATATGCAGGTGGGATCAAGAAAGAGATAGAGGAAGTGCAGGGGCAGAAATCCAGCTTAGAAACTGTGGTGAATCAGCTGAACAAGGAATTGAATCGCCTGCATATCGAATCATCTGCTCGAGCTGAACTAGACAAGCTCCGTTCTGATCTCAATGCAAAGCAAGAAAGTATTCGTCGTTTGTGAGTTGTCAACTTGAAAGCTGTCATGCACAAAAGTGAAAAGCTGTTCTGAGAGCTAGTGTGTTGTATTGGTAATTTCATTGTTTGAAGTGAAGATACAATTCTGTATTCACCTTGAAATGTGAGTTAGTGATTATCCTTCAAGAAGGTTAATATAGTAATGGCATAATATGTTCTGTGTTAGAGGGTTTATAAGGGCTATCCCAAAATCTGCCATTGTTCTAAATCTAGTACTGATGACATAATAGGAAAAAAATAAACTGAAAAATCTTCAAGTTCAATGTTACTCTGTTTAACACATTCTGCATCACAGTAAATGCACTTTAATCTAAATCGTAAATAGTAGGGGTATTATTTTGCCTACCACACTGTGCATTGAGGGAATTCTTCACAGCTGCATTGACTACAGATATTGTGCTGACTTGAAGATTTATCACAATTTTCACAAGCATTGCTGCAGCTTTGTTTGTAGAAAGATGGTGCAATTCCTAGCATTTCTTTATCAATGATTGTGTAATTATAGACTGTTGTAAGACATTATGTCTCACTCATTGTTGTCTTGACATGCAATACTTGAGACTTTTGGAATGATTGTAAAAAATTGACCTTATGTGAATGTTGCTTCTGACATTTTGTATGGCTGCTGTTGGCACAAGTTACTGCATGTGACATTCCTTATTCAGGAAAGTGACACATGAGGATAGCATCCTCCATCTGGTTGGGAATGTAGCTGATGAAGATATCCGATCTCAAGTGGATTCTCTTGTCCAGCGCCTTGTGAGCCAGTTCACCTTTTCCCCCCCTAATGGCTGCTACTTTCTTTCTTCATTGCATTGCCTATTTTTTTTAAATATAGAGTGGTGAAGTGAAAACTTTGCAGAATCAGCTAGAGGCAGCCCGGTTGGAAAATCATCGCCTTCAGGATAAAAAGGTGCACTGTGAAAAGGAGCTAGCAGCAAAAGAGAAGGAACTTCAGAGTATGTTCTTAGACCATTTAAGAGTAGCCCTAGTGGTGGGTCATCAAAGGAGACATGGAAGGCCCATTCTCTCAAATCCCATATTCTGGTTTGATATACAGGGTTGTTATAAAGAAACCACACAACTTTGTTTGGTTGTGACTTTTAAAGGAACTGTTGGATGGAACTGATGTTTAACAATGAGGTTAATGGGTTTTCTATCATGTCAGCTAAGTGGTGGTGCTTTTGTCAAGGGAAGGTTGCATATTTGGTGAAAGGTTTTGGTGATTGATTGAGAGTTATGTCTGGGATAACCAGCATTCTAGACAACATGCCTAAGTTTGCCGTGCCCCATTAATGCAATGTGTTGCATTAATGAGGAGTTATTATCAGAATGGAAACTCACTATCAGTGATTAATTTCAATTTTCCTGTCCATAAGGATGCTATATGGCAGAAAATTGCTGCCATCCCAGTGAATTTAATCTATGCAGCATTCACCCAAGTAGTGCACAGGTTGCATGCACAAGTGGAAATGGATGCCAATTGTTTTAAATGCTTGCTACCCTATTGCCATCATATCATTTATACTGTTCTTTAATGCATATGTGAGCACATCTCTCCCCATCAAAATGCACTGACATCTGGCCTGTGAGGCCAGATGTAAGTGCATACCCTTTTGGGCTGATCAACCTGTCAAACTTTTGCTGCATCTAACAGTCCCTTAAAAGGTTTCTTTATGGCAACTCTGTGCTCTACACATATAATACCTCATCATTCCATCTGCTACCCCATCATAAAATCAGATTCAACGAAATTCTCCTTAGAGTGAAATGATTTTGTCCTCCCTGCTTAATGGCAAGATTGTGTTAGCAACAAACTCCCCCTTATGGCAAAGTAACTTGTACGGTTCCTTGTCTTTGCATTAAAATGTGGTTTCAGAGTATTTATTAAGGTGTAAGACCAGGCTGATCACAATGATCTCAGAGATTTCCAATAGTATATTCTGTACAAGAAAAAGAGAACAGAGAAGCCTACAATTGTTTTTGCCAAATTAGGCCTTGATGGTGTGCTCTCTCTTTTTGTTTTAGTTTGGAAGCTTTTTTATAACAAAGTATGCTCAGTCAATTGCATATAATAAAATACTTCAGGGACCTGTAGAAGTTATTTTTTCATCCATAGTATTCCGTTAACTAAAACTATGATGATATACTTCTTCATACTTCAACCAATTTTTTAAAGACATAGTGCAGTACCAACTTTTGTACACTTGCCATTTTTAAAGTGCGTCTTGCAGATTTTTTTGCATTCTTGGTTTTTTCTGCCCAATTTTTTCTAATTTCTCCATTTTTGTGCATTTATATTTGTCTGTTTTCTTCTATCTTTTCTTGTGCACTGTCTCTCATTTTCAAATTTTCTTACATTTCTTAATCCCTTTCATTTTGATGGGCATTCAATATTGCAGTCTTTTAGGCCTTTACTTTTCTCCATAATAAAATTGGAATGTGCTGATCTGTTGCTTATAGGCACAATTTATTTTACAGGTTAACTTGCTTTCATTTATTATCCATAAAAGACAGTTGAGACATAGCAGCATTTATGAGTCTTTGATCATCAGATAAGAACTAAATTGGACAGTACTTCTAGTTTTGCTAATGAATACAACTCTGTCCATCTTCTGTAGGATCTTCTGCTTTCATTTTCCAGACTTACACGTTTCAAACCCCATTTATTTGCTTCATCCATCACATATGACTTTTGAATCTGGCCTTGACTTTTTTTAGACCTCAAGCCACCACTGTGTTCCTTGCCATTTTGCCATTGTCCTCAGCCTTTATGCTCATCATGTCAATGCCCTTGCAGCATCCCAGACTCGGATCCAAGACCAGGTTGGTAACCAAGAACTGGAAACAGCCATCCAGCAGACTGAGAAGGCCTTGACAGAGAATCAAGAAGCCAAGGGAGCATTGGTGGGCTCCACTCACCTCTACAGTCGCTATGTGAAACGGCTTCAGACAAAGGGCCCAGACTGCCCTTTGTGCCATCGCAAGTTTGAGTCACGGTCAGATGTGGAGAATCTCATCAAAGAGGTATGTGAGCTTTTTTCTATCATATGCTTCAATTGGTTTCCCAAATTGAATCAGGAAATTATCCTCAAACTTACTTTGTCTTACATTCAGTTGCAAGGGAAGCTGACTCTAATCCCAGATCACATGAATACCAAAGATCAGGAATTGAAAGAATTGAAGTGCAAATATGATGCCCTCGTTCAGCTCCGGCCACTGCAAGAAAGCATCTGTGCTTCCAAAAGCCAGCACTTGCCATCTCTCAGGTGATTTTCAGGTGTACAAGGCTACTGTTCTCTCTTCTGAGAAACTCTAGTTTACCATTTCTGACAGAACTCAAATAGAAGAACTGAAGCATCACATCCAAGACAAAAACACAGCTGTGACTGACCTGGAGGAACGACTGGAAACACTGCAAACTGATGAAGCCATCGCTCGCTCCATTCAGCCTGACCTAGCCCTGCTTGAGACTCAAGTCAGGGACATCCAACGCTTGAAGATAGAGATTGCATCACAGGAGACAAGAGTCTCTGTGTCTGGTGAGGTGCCCCAATGATTTTTTCCTGAGTGTGGATTTTGAAATCTGTTTGATGCCTACAATGAAGACTTTCCTTCCTTCAGACTCCAGACGCACACTGCAAGTGGTGGCTGCTGAGAAGGAAAGGGAGGAAGCCAGGCTCAGTGCCCGCAGGATGGAGCTGGAATCCCTTCAGCAGCGTTTGGCAGACCACAGGGAACGATTGAACGACCTTCGCATCCAGAAGAGTGCCTTGGCAGAGGCCAAAATCAAGGTTTTCTCCTTTATATTCCCCTCCTATTTGGAAGGAATATTTTAGGACAGGACAGTATGTGATGACATAACAGGGATTAGTATTTATGATTATTATGATTCCAGGCAGTGAATGAATTGCAAGAAAGGGTGAAGATGGAGGAGAAGCAAGGGGAGCTGCAGAAGCAGATTGCAAAGACTGAGGCAGAAATCCAGGAGATTCAGAGGAAGTGTGAACCACTCAATGCCCAGCTGAATGCCTCTAGCAAGGATAAGGCCAGAATTGCAGATGAGAAGAGGGTTGCGCTTGAGCATCATCGAACCAATGTTAGAGTCATTGTTATATTGCATTGATGTTGCTGGTGACAGTTGAATGGAAATTCAGTATGCATATTCCTGTTGAGTGATTCTGTCATGAGTGGTAAATTACATGTAGCAGTTATGATAAACTTTTTTTTTTGTGAGCAGTATTTAGTTATGCCTACTGGAATTTAAATATCCCTCCAGCTGTTAGGTCATATAGAGTATGTGCCAACACTTTAGAGAATGTAGAGAAAGGCATAATTTTGTTGTAAAGAGTTATGTGGGAGGGAAGGTAGTGCAAGTCACTCTGACCAATAGGGGATACAAATCATCCTGTACAAAGATTAGTGTTAGAGTCAAAGTAAACTGTTTGCTATGGCAGCAATTATTAAGTGAGGCACAGTGCCTCACTTAGGTATTTGCAATTGTATTGCAAATAGGTATTGTTATCAGTACATGATTTGAACTGATTCCTTCACCTCCTATTAGATGAAATATGTTTTACATTTCTGACTGGCTTGTATTTGGAAGGAAAAGGATACAGAAATATGACTAAGGATTTTTGTGGTATTGTATGTTTTTTTCCTTTTGACCATTTTTGTGCTCCTAGTGTGGACATTTTATCAATGTGAAGAATCAAATTATGTTTTTTCAGTTCAGCATGTTTTGCATATTTTGTTAATGACAGCATGAAATGCTAAAAATGATCATTTTAGAACATTTTTCCTGCATGTATGACTTGTTTCAATGGCATGCTTGACAAGTTTCTGAGAAAGAAGGTAATGGACATGCTGCTTTCCTCTAATTGCTTGTACCAAGAACACCTTACATGGCAGTCTTGCTTCTGTCCAACAAGTTCAAATCATAATAATGGCAACTATAGTTTCCTATCTTTAGGTCTTGTCTTGGGAGACCTGGTTCATTACTGAGGCTCGTATTTTTCCTTTTTACTCTGTCATCCAGATTCTCTGGAGTTAATCAAGCATCTTTTGAAACAGCTGAAGTCTAATCCTGAATCTCTTGAAAATAGCACTTATGACAAGTTTGATGACATGTATGACAAGTTTGATTCCTTGATGTTGAAAAATCCTTATCACGATGTGATTCAGTTCTTTAATTATTCTTTATGGGAGGGATTAAAACCTATCTCCACTGTAAAGAAATTATGGTGTGGACTAGAACCTTTTGATGGTTGTATGCCCACATAGCAGTTTCAGGTATTTGAGCAACCATTTGAAATTGTTTCATGCTCTCGTGCAAAACTATTTAGGAAGGGGTGTGACATGAGTGAATATCGTATACTATCCTGAAGCTATTTCCCAACGTCTTTGCTGAATTGTCACTTGTATGAGCAGTTGGTTGGGTGTCCCTGATGATAGTGAATATAATGACCTTTCTTGTCATAGCCCTGAGATCCAGGTTGTTGTAGAAATCAGTGTAAGCTCATTCTTGCTTGGTTCCATAAAAGTTTCACTAGAACCAGAAGCGGTTCCAATATTCATCATTATTTTTTACTGTGAAGGGTAAAATTGCCTGCCAGTGTCATTCTCACTTTATGTATGCCTATCACAAGTGTTAATGTGGAGCTCAGCTTTTCCACAATGAAAGCCTCTCTGAGATTCAACTGCCAGTTATTAACTGCAGTCAGCTTTGATACAATGATGGTATGTTATTATGACAATACCAATTACAATTGCTGAAGCTCCCAAATGAAGAAATTAAGCTTTACCACCATCCATTTAAACATTTTAGGGGCATGCTTTTGTAGCATAATTTGCCTTCTTTTTTTTACAGGATGAAACCATAATATTTTATAGATTTATGGAGAATTAGAATCTGCCCCCTAGTTATAACATAGAAGTGACTAAGCAGACATCTTGAAATTGGCTCTTTGTTATATTCTGCCCTTCTCACTGCCATCTTGATTTCCTCTGTAGTTGTTGGTATCGAGTGAAAAAAAACCTCTACTGACTGTGATTTTTGTTTGCAGTTAGAGAAAAAGAGGCAATGCAGGGATGGAATAGAGAGTCTGCAGAAAAAGATAATGGGATATGAGTCAAGTGGGAAGGGGAATCGGCTGTCAGAGGCCCAGGAGAGAGATGATGAGCTTAAGACAGAGCTAGCCCAACTGGAAGCCAGGAGGGACCTCATGGTGGAGCAGCTGGATTCCCTTCGTCGGGACATCTCGCAACAACAGGTTCATAGATCTTCACTGCTCCTGCACTCCCCTAGTTTTTCCCCCTTTTTCCCATGAGCAGACAAATAACAGAGATGTGATGGAAAAACTTGATGGGTTCTAATGTATTTGGCTTTCATGAGAAAACACTATTTCATCATGAAATCCAAGAACCTGGCTTGTGTTTCAATTTGAACTGAATGTCACATTGAACTGATGAAGATTTGTAGCTACTTGACCTTGTCTCCTCTCTATTAATTTAAACATTCACTGTTGGCATTAACACTGGGTCTCTAACTTTTATAAGATTAAGGAAATGTTTTCATCATCACAATTTGCTATCATGGAAGCACATGACTTATTTCGTCTTGCTCTTCATTTGTGCTTGATAGTCTTTTTCCAGGTGCGTGAAAACGAGCTGCATGCATGCCTGCTGTTGATGGAGAGACAAGAGGAACAGGCAGAGTTAGAGAAGCAGCTGGGGCGATTAAGAGCTCAAGTTAGTGGCCATAACAGCACTGACCTCTTCAAGGAGAAACAGACCTTGTCTACCAGAGCAGGCACACTCCAACAGCAGGTTCAGTTCCCTTCCCTTCCATTCTTTTGCCCTGTCTCAGTGAGAGTGGGAAGTATGCTTTCATTATCTAGATTGATAGATGCATCCTGGATAGTCACCATCACATTCCAAGAAGCAGACGACATGTCTACTTGTGTTCTGAGTGTGCTTGATTGGAACTGGATGTGCCATCTGCTTGCAGTTGTCTCTGATTGGTTTTAATGCTGTGGTGGAAACATGAACCAATGACTTCTCATGGTGGGGAAAAGGAATAAGGAGATTTTCTTAGATAAAAGGTTCCACTTTGTTGTACTTAGTGGTCTCTTGCAAGGAAACACAGACTCATAGCATTCTTCTGTTTGCAAAGTTGGGCCTAGGATCTTTTGCCTTCATTCTTTTGTGTCTGGTAATGGAAACCAGAAAAACTTACTCCAGTTATTAGTGGGAAAATTTGGAAGTCATTTGGAAATTGTTTAACTCCTCAAGCGTGTGTGACTCATATGCCATTCTCACACTGGAGGCTACCTAGCAGGAAAAGTCATGCTTGGGGTTAATGGCATTTGATTTAGACTTAGCTAATAACTGATCTTGGGAATAATGATGTTTTTTCCCATTTATATCAGTGAAATGGAAAACAAAAATGGTTTTTGCCTGGCAAATTCTGAATGCATCAATCTTCTAGATGCATCTCATATACATTTCAGAGATACCAAAAGCAAGGTCAGCAAAAGGAGCTGGCTGAAACCATCTGCAGAATCAACAAGGAGCTTCAGGGCAAAATCCTCAGAGATGCATCGGCCAATTATCTGAAGAAGTTTCAGGAGTTGAAAGTGGGTGAACCTTTTTGAAAATGCAACTGTATCAGTACATGCATTTGTAATTCTTTGAAGTTCTTTTGCATCCAAGGCAACAGAAATAGTTGCAGAAGATCTGAACAAGTATTACAAGGCTCTGGACTGGGCAATCATGCGCTTCCATGTGGAAAAGATGACCACTATAAACCGGACTGTACGGGAACTTTGGAGCACTACTTACAAGGGCAGCGGTCAGTTCCTTCCCTGTGCAGGCATCTTCAGTGTTGTAAGTATTAGTGAAAGATGCTTCTCCATGATTGAACAGATATTGACTACATCGAGATCAAAACAGACCCAAGTGATTCTAAGGGAGCTGACTCAAGGAGGACTTACAATTATCGAGTGGTGATGATCAAGAACAAAGTAGAGCTGGACATGAGAGGACGATGTAGTGCTGGGCAGAAGGTGATGAAATTATGAAGGCTCTTGTTTTCATTTGCTTCATTCTCTTTCGTCATTCTTTTCCGATCAATATGTTTCTCTACTGACAGGTCTTGGCCTCCTTGATCATTCGAATAGCATTGGCAGAGACATTTGGTACCAAGTGTGGTGTCTTGGCTCTTGATGAACCTACAACCAACTTGGACAAGGAGAATGTGGAATCTCTTGCTGAGGCTCTTGAAGAGTAAGATGTCACATTTGTCTGGATTTTTAATTTTTTAAATCATAAATCTGGAATTCGGGTGGGATTTTTCTGAAAGTGAGTTTACAGCAGAAGACCATTTAGGCCGAGTTCATTCTTGTGCTGTGCAACTAACTGGATGCTGCAACTGCATATCGTCCAATGCAACATGCCCGTGTTGGATTGGATTTTGCTGTTGCTGTACATGCTGTACAGCATGAGTATGAACTCAGCCTTATCCTTGACGACTTAGCTTTGTGCAAGGAAGCAGAAATTTGATGCACACACATGGATTTGGTAGGGTGTAAGAACTGGTTGGTGTGAGCTATGACAGCTAAAGCTGAGCATTATCCCTGTTGCACTCCATTAAAAGAGTTCTGTAAGACTTGTCCATGTACAGTAGTGTCGATTTCAGAGGGCCAATATCAACAATGGTATTGTAACTGATGTCTCACTTGACATAGTAATGATTGTTGTTCCTGTAGATATTGGGTCATATTTTGCAGTCAATCAATGCCATGAATTAGGCAAGAATTAACCTCATTCTTATAGTGTTGTCTCCATTGACTTCATAAAGCTGTACACCATGCTGAAGTTGATTTCAGTTTCTTTCTTCTTTATTCAGTTGCTGGAGTAAATGAAGAAACAATCTTTTCACAAAAGTATCCTAAAACTTGTTCAACAATGTGAAATGGAGACTCATTGTTTAGCTCATTTTGCAGTACCAGGATATGTGGAGCTGGAGCCAGGTGACTTTGCTCCTTGGGTGAATGTACATTTTCCTAACCCCGACAATACAGAGGAGTTGGCAATGAAACTATTAAATATTCATCTTAAGTGTAATGTAATTCATATTGCTGTGTGAAACCTGAATACATCCTGTGGATACTTCTGGTCCAGTAAAACACCAAATAGTGAAATGCCAGGGTATCATGGAAGTAATTTTTCTGCCACAGCATTTCATTTTAACTGATTTATTCCCCTTTGCCATAGGCTTCCATTCATAAAGGAATGAGGTTATTTCTGGCCCCATCATTTCTGTCCGTCTGTCTTCCACTTTCATTGTCCATTTCTAACTAACCAACTATTGATCTGAATACTGAAAGTTGGTATGTAACCAGATATGGATAAGGTGCAGGTTGAGTTCATTCTTGATTAAATATGCAAAAAACAGGAATTTGATCAACATTTAACATTTTCAAATGTTCTAATTTGATTATTGTAGAAAGACATTGGCATCTGTTGGCCTTATTGAATCTTAACCAAAGTGCATGTGTACCCAAGCTACTCAAGCCTGGGTTTTTGGTGGCATGTTACCAGCCAAAGCTGCTACTTCCCCATTAAGTCTTCATATCTGACAGATCCATTTGTTTACAAACCAAGAGAAAGGGGCTGTACATGACAGCATAGGAAAGGTTTCCTCAACAAACTCAAAATTCTACATCTGGCATGCCTTACTCTTGTCTCCAAACATTTACCTTTTTGGCATATCCTCCTGTTCCCAGCAATCATTGAGTGGAGGCTTAGTACTGGACTGGACATGCTCAATGTGTTTTATTTTGGCTTGTGCTAGTAATGATGTGTGCAATCAAAGGATGGGGAATTCAGGGCCTGATGCTCAAGGGAAGGAAACCCTGAGGGAAACCTGTTGTTGGACAGTGGCAGAATACAGCTGCACCTTAGCATCAGTTTTCCCCTGTGCCTCAAACATTACTCTGCTATACCTTTTCTGGTTCTGCATAGTGTCTCATGTACTTGAAGGATAGAATTACCAACACCCACTTTAACTTGGAAAAAAACAAGATGAGAAAGGAAATTTTTTTTCAGCAGGTTGGAGAATGAAAGCCATGCTGCTAAATTTGTTCATATATATGGATATGTCAGGAATTTGTTTCAAGTGAGGTTACATCAGTCTCTTTGGTCAATATTACTGGGATGGAAAATCATTTTGCATTTCCAAAAATTTAGCCTCATTGTTTCGTTATGACAGGATTTTTCTTCCACTATGAGGAATATGCCCATACATTTGATTCCTTGTTTCAGGTTGGTGAAGAAGAGATCAAGGCAGCGGAACTTCCAGCTCGTTGTCATTTCACACGATGAGGCTTTTGTTGAGCGACTTGCAACCAAAGTCCATGTAGATGACTACTATCACGTCTGTCGAGATAACAAGTCAGTTACCTTCCATCATCTACTGGATATTCAAAAAGTATAAGTGCAGGTTTTAAAAAAAATGACCTTGGATTCCATTTTTGAAGTGGAGTAATGTTGTGCAGAGATGTAGCAATTTGTTATAAAAACATCTATGATATTTGAAATAATGCAATTGAAAGAGGAACTCCATGCAATCAACAATGATACAATACGCCTCTTTCTACAATATTGTCAACCAAATCTTCATTAGATTTTAACCATGATTTGACTTGGATTATGCATTGGCAAATCACATAAATGTGTTGGGTAGACAAGGGCAGCCAATTACTGAATGTAGAATCTTGTAAAATTAATGAAAGAGTATATCAGAAAAGAAGAAAAAAGGAAAGCAGGCATTCTAAGCTTTCCACTCAATGAGCCTTTATCAAGGAGGAAGGTTCGAAAGGCAACAATATTGTTACTGAGTGTGACATCAATACTAGATTTATAGCCTTTTCAGACCCTGTGGCATGTACACGTACCAAACATTAACATGTTGAAATCCCTGCTGAAATTGCTTCTATTTTTCATTGAGAAAACCAGAAAATATTGTGTGAAGCACCTTATGACCATTTAAGGATTGTCATTTGGATTCTCTTCTTTGTCAGGGACTTGTCCTGTGTTAAGAAAGTGCGGCTGTGATGCCACTAGTCCCTGATGGAGCTCCCTGCTGTTATTTTCATCTGATTTTGTACTCATCCCTGGTCCCATTCAGCCTCATGGGGACAGTGAAGGTGAGGGAGATGCAAACTTGTTACAAGGAAGACCCATCTTGATATCCTTATTATCTTTATCTTTCATTGATTCACTAATAAAGCTGGGGTATAATACTGTGAATATATTCTGAAATATTCAAGAATTCTCTGCAATAAGGCAGAGACAAAAAGGGAAAAATAGTTAAAACTGTTTAGTTCAATCCTCCTGGTTTCATGGACAGAGATGCCGAAAGCAGTCCCTCATGATGCTCAGCTCAGCATTGATGAGAGCTTCAACTTGCCTGTCAACAGCTGCAGCTGAATGATAAAATCAACAAATGCAATTAAAAAAACCTTTTTTTGGATGCTCTACCTGACTGAAAGAGTAAAATATAGAACCTGGTGCATCAACAGCCTGCAGCATCTGGTTGATGTATGCACGAACCAGGGAGTTGAGGAAACGCTCGGCAGAAGCAGCAGAGCGAGCAACAAGAGCTTGCACTACTCTCTTGGCCACTCGGTATCCATAACATTGTGGGATCCCCTGCCCCTGCAGAGTAAAATGTGGAACCCTATTGGCATGCTGCTAGGGCTGATAATTGATCTCTTTTGTGTTGGATTGGGATTGTACCTGAGGCGACAGCCGAGCACTGTTTCCAGTGGAGACGATGAAGTGGGAGACCTCGTTGTAAAGGCCACTCGTTGTCAGATTCATCAACACATTAACTACAAAGTCTGTTCCGCATTGGAAAAGCAGCATGACTTCGTTTTCGCTTCGCCACTTCCTCGGTAAATCTGTTATAAACACCGATGCACATCAGCTGATTTTTCAGTTGAACCCTGCTGCAGAATAAAAAAGCTAATGAAATTGTGACAGACCAGTAATTTCCCAGATGACTGATATGACATTGTCCTTGGAGAATCGATAGTCCCACATCAACTTGATGGCCTTGGAGAGTCCTGTGAAGTGATGGCATGGGCGTTGGTGTCCCTCGTTCACTGTCTCCCAATACAGAGCTTCTATTCGACAGGACACAGAGAAAGGCACTTGACAAAATAGCCCTCGGTTCCAAATGAAACTAGGGGCAGCAGAGCTTCACTAAGTTTTTTGTGACTGCAGTAATGATGAAAATAGAATATTCTGTAACCTATCAATCAGCAATATTTCCGAAATGCATAGGGGAGCCTCATAAGGAGACTCGCTAGCGAATTTATAGCGATGATGGGATGACAAACTGTTGTTGAGAGCGAGAGGTCCAAAGAGGATGAAGATTATCTTGGCCTGGTGATAAATGGTGTGGCGCTTGAGGATGACCCAGAGCCAAAATTCCAGTCTCTCCTTGGCTGCGCTGGAAAGCTCGATCGGCGCGATGAAATGGGAGCGGTAGAAGCTCCGGATCTCCATCTCCAGCCCTGGATCCACGCCGCAGTCCCCCTGAAGGAAACGCTCCACCTTCTTCCCCATCTTCTCCTGCTCCTCCAGGTACGCCAACAGCTGCAACTCGAACACGGAAGCGCTTGCAGCACCTGCACTTTGAGCGCGAGTTTTGTCGTAGCGTGAGGGTAGAAAGAGACCTTGGCCTTGTCGTCTTCCTTCCAGTTCCAGGATGCGGCAATCCAGAAATACCCCAAAGCCTCTAACGGAATTTCATTATTTTCAGCCAATTGAGAGTGCTCCACCACCTGCCGTCCCAAGTTTCATTCATTAGTCGGTTACTCAATACGAACCAAGAAGACAGGGCTCGATTTGAAGAATTTTATTGAGGGGGTTTGGGCTGATGCTTTTCCTCCCCATGTCCTTTCCTTCTTTTCGCAGTTTCATTTCTTCCCCCCCCTCCTTCCTTCAAAAGTCTCACTTAAGCAGGTTCTAGGTACTTCAATAGATAAAAACTTTTTAAATTCAATGAGTCCATAAAATTACAAATGCACCGAAGCTTTTTAAAAGCAACTGAACCTTAGTAATTTTCCATCAGATGTGCTGCAAGAAACGCATGAGAAAAGCGCCAGTCCAGGGCTGAAATATCGACTCCGAAGTAAACTGCGTATTCTGCGGATGTTTGTATTAATATAAAATCAAGGCTTGAAAATAAGGTTACAAAATTTTGGATCAGATCAGACTCAGACTTGTCCCCCATTCCGTGTTCCTTGAGTTGGATTTATCCTCAGACTGGACTCGAGACAGCAAATATGGAATTTCTATTATTTCTACACTGTTTGCTGCTTGTGCTACTTCTATGCAGTATTATCTCCGGCCGGTCAGGCCAAAGCCTGCCGGAGAGGGGGATAAGTGAGACAAATTCCGCCCCCCTCAATCACATGAAATGAATATAATAGCAAGTTATCCAATCTGCCCTTTTCAACTGAATTACACCAATGTCCGGTCTTAAAAGGTAAATGAACCGTGAGCGTGCCTCTCGAATGGTATAGACCCCAAGTACTATCAGTTTCAAAACCGTAAGCGAAGGGACGGATATTATGCTTAAGGGGGTCGGAATTAGTCTCGTTTACCTACGGTCAAAGAAAAAATAATCGAAATTGGTTGGAAGTAAGCCCGATTCGCCCCCTAAAATCCTAGATCTCAGTGGGAAATGAGAACTAGAAAAGCTCAAGTCCGACGACTCCAAATCGTCACATCTGAGGAGGTTATGCAACTTTCCATGATACTTTTTTGTCATTCGTAAGGATGGGGATTCAAAACCCCGACGAATCGAATCCTGCTGGACAAAATGAGAGATGTTACCTTAGCGAGGAAGCCGTGAATGAAGTGAATCTTCCTCTGCACGGTCCGCCACGTCGTCGGAACCCAAGCCACGTCCCTCACCATCTTCCCCAGTTCCTCGAACTACGAAGAAAGCACCGTTGAAGACGTCCAACTTTCCACAACCCCCCTCTCCCGCAGACTTACGTATGCGCAGAGCTTCTCGGAGTGCTGACGGTCCTGCGACCGGGGCGAGAAGGTCCGAGCCGCTTCCGAGCTGCTCAGCCAGTCCTCGACCAGTTTCGCCGCCGCGCGAGACGCCTCGCTCAGGCTCACCAGGTCCCGCACTGCAAGGATAATTATCGTCTTCGATGATCATTAGTGCTGGCGTCTCGTGACAGAATCGATAATCGTTTTTCTCGGCTTTCTTTACCCGGCCAACCTCGGCAATGCATTACGACCTCCCGGGGTTCGTGACGGATCGCATGCACGTAATCTTTTTGAAAAGCTTCAACCTCCTCGAAACGTCGAGAGAAATCGGCACCGGCCGCTTCGACTCACTCGAGAGATACGCGAGAATCTGGAATTGCATCTCCTTGGGTAAATCCTCCAACTCGGTACCGACTGGCGGTTTCGAGCGTCGACACCTCCGCTTCGGCTGCCGGTGCTCAACTCCCCGCTTCCCGCGCTTCATGTCCGGACGGCCGGCCTCGAATCGATCGCAGCGATGAAAGCGGGACGAAACTTCAAGGTCCGCGATGCAAGCCCAATAATGAACGAAGTATGGGGACCTCTGCCAGCAATCCGTGGATAAACTGAAAAACCAAGGAAACAATCCCACGCTGTTACGTGAGGACGAAGGATGAAGTCTCTTGCACTTCGTGCAAGAGACTCGACTGGTCCATGGGAATCTGAAGGCACAGACGCCGAACCCACTGGGGCAAGGGGGTTCGTGCCCCCCCAGCAATGTTATTGGGCCGGAGGGAGGGGGGGGGGGGGCAAAGAACACCAGGTTATAGCACTTGGAAGAAGTGCTATACTTCTGAACATCGGAACATGGGAAACAGAACGGTGAGTTACAAAAGAAATGGCACAAATTATTTTCCTATCCGTTTAATGCCCCGACTTGGAAATTAATCCCCAGTACCGCGTGAGGATAGATTCAGGGTGGAAGGGCGAGGACACACAGGCACAACTTGAAAAGGGGGGATTTGGAAGGGCGATGAGGACCCAGCGGTAGGATGGGATGCCGCGGGGCGATTTACCTTATTCAAACCATCTGTGCCAGGTCTGACCATTATACACAGAACATTTCCAATCCAAAAACCCGCATACTTCCAAGCATCCCTACCAGACCAGCACAGGCGAGAGGGGGGGGGGCCTTGACCTTCGGCAAGGTCCCAGGGCCTGTGTTTGGGGGTGGGCGACGGGGCGATCGTCATGTTAAGGCAACAAACACCGAACTTATGATTAAAAAATGGAACGAATTGAATAATTCAGTTCATCACAAGGAAACGAAGCCTAGACCGGGGACGGCCTGAGACATGATTGACAAATCGGTCGGGAAAGGGTCCGATTCCCTCGCCGGCCCTCGAGCAGTCCTTAAACGCGTCTCGCCGGGGACAGATCGGTCGCCAGAATCGATCCGGCGATTCGGAAATCGTCGAGCGGGGAAAAACGAAACGAGGCCGGTCGAGAGAGGATCCTTCAGCCGCGATCTTCACACTTGGACTAGATGAATTATAGCGGAGGGCGCGTCCTGATTGGTCCTCAGTCGTGACGTCATCCCCTTCGAATGTGAACCTCGTTTTTCATCGCTTCTTAGGGACTAGCGAGAACGGAAAAAGCGTCTAAAAAATGTACTTTTATATACACACTGCATATATAAATATTATATATACCGGTATTCGAAACAAAACATTTCTCGACTGTGGCTGTAATGGTGAAGCGGCGCTTAAACGTTTTCGCCGTTTTGTGAAGGCGATGTCGCAGTCGAGACCGTTTCGGCCCAGTCCATCTGCGAAGCGACTTCACCTCAAGTGAATATACTCACGGAATCCTAAGAAGGAATTGCGTTAATTCTGTCCTGGTTCCGAATGGACCCGAGACCGATTAAACTTGACTGCTTCCGGGACATCTTGGGTCTCTCCCCCGTATACAAAGAGCCCATCCATGGCTTGCATCCATCCATGGCTTGCATCCATCCATGACTTGCATCCCATCCTTGGGCCTATCTTTGGGGGACATTGTGCCGCTGACCCTTTTTGCCTTTGGCCTGTTGGGAGAACATCTAAATCTGAGAGATAAGAAAATCTTCAGATATGAAGGTGTTACGAGGTGCTCGACTGCCATCATCGGTATCGCTGAAAACAATTTTGAGTCACAGTGGGTTTTAGGAACTCGTAACGCTCCCGCTATGAGTTCCATCGAGTCTATGCATCAAGCCGTGCTCGATAACACGGCGAGCTTTGAGTCGATCAGCTCTAATGAGCGTACGAACATGATTTCTTCGCTAAAGGATTTAAAATGCTCTTTGATTCGATTCGCATGGGTGACTGCATGAAGACAGGGCTCATTATCACTCATTTGCTTGCCGTCTTAATCGCATCTGACGCTAACGAGTGGTTCGATGGGAGTCGGCTGGGTCCACGGAACGGAGAAAGTTGAGGACTGGCCGAGAAGCTCGGGGTCCGCTCTCGTCTTTTCGTCTCGGTCTCCAGACGGACAGGCTCTGCGCATGCGCGAGTCGCTGTGAGGGCGGGGTGGGGGGAGGTTCTACGTTTTCAGCGATGCTTCGTTTAATGGTTGGGATGATGGCGAGGGGATGGTTTGGGTTCTGACGACGTGGAGGAGCCTGAGATCGCTTCACTCTTTCTTCGCGGAGGTGACCATTTTAGTTTCTCCTTTTGTCTCGCTTCTTGCAGGTCGTTTGTCAGGGTGTTGATTCCTCGCTCACCAAAAACGTATAAGGCGGGAGGTTGCAAGCGCCTCAAATTTGTCGATTTAGGGTCGTCGGACTTAAATTCTTCCCAGTTCTATTTCCAGTGGAATATTTGGAATTAACTGGAATTATAAATTGAAATGAATAATTTGAGGTTCATTGTCAGCAGATTGTATAGATGAGCGGAATCGCCATTATTTCTGCTGTGTTTTTCCTTGTTCAAGGAACAAGGAAAAATCCGACTTTAGGCTCTGGGGGCGAATCCGATCAGATTTATTATTATTATTATTAGGAAAGGACGAGCTTCAATACCCTATAAACCATCCGCGGATTGCGCTGTATATCCCGGAGTCGAAACTTCAATTACGGACTACCACTTTTGTCATGCTCTCTACCAGTGGTGTGGCCGGGATTTCGCCAATGGGGGGGGCTTACATCTCCTCGCCCGGTGAAGGGAGGGGAGGGGGGGAAGGGCATTTAAAGTTACTCTTTTAAAGAAGCTTCGGTGCAGTTCTGTGTTCAGGAGAAAATTATAAAGCACATTTTCGTTTTATTTTTCCTTTATCACTCTCATGATATGGTGTATGATACGCTCATCTTCATGCGAATACAAGGGAAATTGATTGGAATGAAGGACGATTATCGAACGTTCTCGCAGAATGCCATGGTGGCGGCCTTTACAGCCATGTGGCTGTGGCAGTTCTTGCTTGGGCCGAGGCGAGTGGGACTCGGTCGTGCTCCTTGTTTTCCCGGACGCGGAGGTCGAAGACCCGAATTCGATAGTCTTACAAGTTCTTCAATGAATTTAGTGTCGAAAGTTAACATAGCGTTAAGACCTTGGCTTATCAGGGTATTCATATGCGCCAGTATGAGTACGGAACCTTGGGCTTGACAAGGCTCGGCTAATCTTAGGCCTAGACATAGACCTTCTATCTCACGTCTGTGCTATTTATTTGGCTGCTTCTACTCCGTCTACTTGAAGGAAACACTTAGAATAAAGTGCATGTTCAATTAGGACATAGGCCTAAAGGTTTCTGGCTTGGCATGTCCTGGAGTTGGTGAAAGTTGCTGCGGGACACTGGTGAAGGTGCAAGCCTGAGCATTTACCCTTTGCTTTGAGTCACTGCACCTTTTCCTTCATCCTGGGCCTGTCCTGTTCCACATTCAATGAACACTTTTATTCATCTTTCCCTTCATTATTATTCCATGATGCCCAAGGCCTGCTTCTCTAATTTAAGCAAGTCATTCTGCACATAGCCTATGCCCATTCTTTTGAGCTTCTCACTGGCTTTGCACAGCACTGTAACTGCTTCAACCCTGATCTAGGCCTGGGCTTGCCTGAAACCTATACAATTGACTATATAATATGGGGACTGCCTACCAATCTTTGCAAAATTGGCTGATGATGTGATAGCCCTATTATGTGTATTCAGTGCATTAGATTTCAAGTGGGCCACACTAGAGGGACATTTGATGCAATATGCACAAACATTTGTATGGTAGCTACTCTACTTCCATGGTAGTTATTGATAAGTTGGCTGCTGGAATCTAGCAATCCAGTAGATATGGGTGCTTTGAACTCAATTATGCTATATCCAGGCTAATCTATTAACTTGCCACTGACTACTTTGTATTTTTAAAATTATGTTTCAAATGCAAACAAGAATGGAACAAGGGCTTAAACTATCTAGACCACTGGCTTTGGACATTAGTACTCAAGAATGCTTTTAACTCTCAGCAGTAAGTAACCTTTTCATGTAAGAGAAGGAATTCTGTGTTCATAATGCTGAGATTCCTTCATTATGTGTTTGTCTTGGCAGAATCTACACCAGGTTATTGACAGAATAGGTGAACCTGGAATAATCACCTAATCATGCACAAGAGTCAGAATTAGATTTTAAAACATTTCTTATCTAGTGTAGTCTACTGTTGACTGGCACCAGCTGGTACCGATTTTGATGAACCTCTAGGACTTTAATGGATGTCCTTGTTCACCTCTAGAACCTAATTTTTGGACAATTATTTCAGCATTTCCTCATCAGTCAGTGTTGCTGAAAGGTGTGCTTTTTTGTGGCTAAGTAAATTCCATGCCCATTGAAGCTGTTCTTATTGAACTCTGGCATTTGCTGAGTAGGGGTTAGCAGGGCTGATCATGCATACCCCAGAAGGTAAAGCTTTGGGTTGTCATCGCTTTTGGTGCAACCTTTTGCCCAGTGTCCATATCTAACTTACTTGTGTACTTTGAAAGTATGCAAAGGACTGATAGACTCTTATTCAACTTTTCTTGAAGTTGCAGCTTCTCTTCCTTGCTTTTGAAGTCCCTTTTTCTCATGGACACATCATCATGCATCAACCTCAATGAAATCAGTGGAATGGTCTATGACTTATCTTTCTTTGTATTCATTCAGTTTCAAACTGCTACGATGACCTTCCTGTCCTCAGAGCCTATGCATGAGAAATAGGCTAGTTCTGAGTGCTATAATTTATTGTAAGTCTATAATGTAAATAGTCTTTGGCAAAAACAATGCTTTCAGAAGTTTCGTTTTGTTAGTTCTCAATATGCCATTAGGCATGAGAAATAACCATTCTCTCAAGAATTAGACAATTGTGCTATAGGACAGCTGCCTAAAAAGAGGGGTTTCAATGAAAGTCCAATGTGTATTCTGTCATTACAATGGTAGCCTAGTATTGCCCCATTTCCATTACCAATAATAAAGCCTCTGACTATTAAGTTAGTGTGAGAGTAACAGTGCTATAAGAAATCTTGAGGTTAGTAAAAGTTAAAAATAGAGTTAATGCTAATCTAAAATGAGAGTGATGTTTGCTTCGGACTGCTCTCTTAAAGACTGTACTTGGTGACTCCACAGCTATATGAGATCATCATCTGTACTCCTGTAATGAGGAAAGTGAAAATAACATTTTCAATCTGAAAGCCATGAACTTTACAGCCTAAATAGTGTATGCAAATGCAGCAACTTTGAATCAGTCAATAATGAAAAACTTCCTTAAAATCATTCCAAATGATCCTAAATTGAATATTGCCTGTTGAAAGGACTAATTGAGGCAGGACATGTTTGTTGTTAATAGGCTTCTTTCCCGATGCCCATTATTAGACTTATAATTTGTTCTCTTTAGCTTACATTTTTTAAATTTTAGTTAGAGATGTTACACCTTTTTGGTTCTGATTTATTCTTTATTCAGTGGTCATTCTCTGCATACTGTACTGGTTACTATACCAATTGTTGAATGGTGGCCAAGGGAACTTGGCACTCCCAAAATACATTCCATATCTGTCAAAGGTATCATGAGGTCAATGAATTCTTACTTTCAATCAATAACATTTGGATATGAAAGTAAAACAGCTCAGCGACCTCTGTCCTTGGATTTGGTTTCTCAATCTCTTAGATAAGTTGAATTGTGAGAAAGGAAAATGGTACCCACACGAGCGAGTCAGACGAAGTATTCAAATGGAGAATTGGTCCTCTGTTATGAACCTGATCCATCCAAAGTTAGGGTGCTTTATGATGCAAAGGTGAGTCAGAAGCCTTGCTATTCATGTCATTTTGGAATTTTTGCATGCCTATTCAAAGACTTCCAGCTTTAATGGAAGGAATAAATAAACAACCAAGAAAATACTTTTAGCATGAATTGCTTCTGCCTACCTGTTACAAGGTGCAATGTTTAGTGATGAAGTGAAATGCTGGAATTTTAAGGAGGCAAGGAGTGAGATTCCCTAATATGCATATACATTTTCCAGGTCTTCGTATCAGCAGATAAACATTTTCATATTGGGAATATTGGTCCAAAAATTGAGATTGTTGGTTCTTTAATTGCTGATCTATTCATGGGTTCAGGATACATCAGGCAGTAGGTCTCTTCATAATTTCAATGTAGACATTTGCTGTTATTGTATGACATAGCCAAACTTAACAAGGTTTCAATGTAAGGTCTTCTGAGAAGTATCAAAACCATGGAGAAATCATGATAGAGTACCATGTCCTGAATATTTTCTGGAGTTTTGCTTTTATACCCATACGTAGTGCTTCTCTATTCTACTCTGTTCTCTGCTCTTAGGTATGGCAAAGAAGGCCCCCAAGATTGACCCTTGTGTCTCTTTTCTTCCTGGAAATTGTTTCTCTAATCTTGCCCTATTCACTGATACATTTTCAACATTCTAAATAGAGATCTGAAATGAAGTCCAAATGTTGTGCTAAGGCTAAGCTTGTTATGTTATTTCTCTTTAGAAGTCTGAAATTTGAAAAAAGTTGGGGACCTGTGCTGAGGGTTCAACAGAGGAAATGCTTTCATGCTGTGGTTCCATATCATTGAAATCACACTGAACACATCTTTTATTAAAACTCATTCTTCTGCTGACCTTTGAATATGGTTTGAGTTATGATTTTTCTGAGTTTCTATCTAGTGGATCATTGAATATACATGAAGAGAGTTTGCTTGAAATTGACTCAAATTCTCATTTCATTTACTATGAAGTAGGAGGTAGCAGGCAGAGCAAAGTCACTTTGAAGGGCTTAGAATGATCTCACTGTGAATCCATTTTCAGCTTTGATTATATTTAAAAAATTGTCTTAGCTTTGCTTTGACACAACCTATTTGGGTGAAATTTTAACATGTCTGTTTTGAATGTATCAGCCTGTGAACAAGACTTGCTTTGTGAATGTCCACAGGCAGAGCAGAGAATGTACAATTTGAATATTGGGGTCCTTCATTTTAAGTAAAATGGAACTCTTGGGTTGTGCTTCATCAAGGGATTCTATTCTACCAAGTTTTGATGTGTTTCTAATATTGCTTCATCTTGCATCTCTGAAGAGGGGCTCCATAATAAAACCCTTTTTTTCCGACTTCCTGAACTTTCTTCTGTTAGCATTTATGATAAATTTATAAAGTTTTTATTGGGGATATATTTTTCACATGAGAAGGGCAAGGCAATTATGAACTGAGTTCTAACAACATATGAAGGAGGAGCCTATGGTACCAACACTAGTATCAAAAGTCATCAGTGACATGGTCAACATCAGTGGCATGTTTCACTTCATGCTGCACATGCATGTTACAGTTGAGATCTTTTTGTTGTTGCCATTTTGCATGCAGGCAGTACTCCTTACATGGCCAGTCACCATTATTTAGGCCAGGTTTTAAATCTTAAGGATTCAGAATGCATATGTGATATTTTCCAGGTATTGGATACCCTTGTTAGTCATGTACATGGGAAGCGAATCATCAAGTACAAGGTACACTTTCAAGTAAGTACTTCCCCCTTCTCTGATTGTTAATTTTTTTTCAGACTAACCCTTTAGGTTCCAGCATTTGTGTACTATTCAAGAACTTAAGCAGTTCAACAACTTATGCTTTGAACTGTATAGTAAATTACCAGGAAAGGTGTGCTCCCTACAAGGAAAGCATCAGGCATTGTTCCAAATCTTAACATAAAAATATACATTGATATCAATTTTTGAAATGCAAGAGACCCCAAGATTCATGAGACTTATCATTAGTGATGTTTCATGCATTTTTTAATTTGCCCAGGTTTGAGTTCAAAGTCGTGGGTCTTTATTTTTTGCCACACCCTATATTTTGCCTTCATTTTATTTCCCTTTGTTGGCATTACAAAAATGTTGAATGTGGCACTTTTTTCAAATAAGCCTTATATATTCTTGGAAGGGTTGGAGTTCATCATGGGATCGAATTGTGGATGAAGATGCACTCCTCAAGGATGGGGAGGATAATAGAGATCTGCAAAAAGAGCTCTTTCAAAAGGCTAAAGATGTCATGTAAGTACAATCCTGCATGATCTCTTGCATGACCTTTGAGTAGGGTTGGTTAATAGATTAAGCTGGAAATATCTTCTTTTCTCTTGGTTTTATGGGAGCTATATCATCCTATTCCAAGCCTGGGATATGAGACTCCACAAAGTCTGTTTCTGAATTCACATGTTAGAGGTAGAGGTGGCTAGAAAAGCATTGAAAAAATCTTAGTGCCATATTTCCTTAGACCTCCTTAGTGTACAGAATCATTGAATAAGGTTCTTTGACCTGCCTCACTCACTCACTGTTCCATTGTTAGAGAGCATTACATTAAATGCATAGAGAACCGTCAGTGCATGAGTCGTGTCCATGTAAAGGTGGGCACAGATACTCTATGTTTATCCTTGTGCTTACATAGTAATAAGCACTGCTGCTTTTCTGCTTTGCTTCCTTTTAGTACAGTTCATTGCTTCAGTACAAATTGGGAACCTCCTAGAGTTGGCTTCAAATTGCTGGGATGAGGAACTGTTTACAGGTTTACCAACTCATTTGTGATTTTCCCTCAATGTGGACCTTGTTGCTTGGGGAATATATATGTTTTGCAGAGAAATAAATTGCCCTTTTGATAGGATTTTCCTGAAGTCATTTGCCATTATGGATTCCCTCACTCAGCTGATTAGTTCTTGTAGGAGGGAATGAACATGGGTTGCTTTCATTTCTCCACTTCACTAAGACAAGACGTGAATGAAGGACATGCATTATGATGTCTTTGTATGATTCTTCTCCAGATTTGGCTGTATGTGTCATTATAGGACAAAGCCCCTTGGGTTGCAATCTTGGACCAAGTGACTTCTTCCTGCTGCCAACTAAATATGAATTTTGATGTTCCATTCCCCGCAAAATTGAAGCCTACTATATGAGTGTTTTTCTACTTTCATCCAAATTGTTGTGGTGTCTTCTGAAGTCTGAAGTTTATTTTTGATTGGGATAGAAGAAAAAGTTTTGAATTTGAAGGAACTCAACCCTGCCATTGTGATCTCCTCTCTTCTATCAACTTACTGTATGAATATCTATGTAGTCAGCCCTGATTTACTGATTAATTCTCAGAGGAGAGAGGCGCCTGAAGTGGCATCACCAGCGAAGGTTGGGTGAAGAGTCAGGTGACTCAGAAATGTCATCTCTCAAGTCAGAGGTTGAGTGCTCTGATGATGAAACTTCAGATGAAGAAGTATATGAAAAAGCTCCTGCAAGTGTGGAGGTACCATTGGAACTCCCCCAAGACTTGAAACAAATCCTTGAGAAAGATTGGCTTTACATAACCCATCAGAAAAAGGTTAGTGCTATTGTTTTGTTGTTGGTTTCAGGTGTATGATGGTCATTGGTGAACTCATTAGCTATGTAGGAAGAGCATGTTGTTAATGCCTGGAGAGTAGACATTTTTGATGAAACGTTAATGATCCAGCAACCCTGTTTGCACTATGCATATTTACTATGTGTATGTTGGTAAAATTTGTTTCCTATCAGGAATTTGTAAAAGGCTGAGCTTTTGTTCAAAAAGTTGTAAAGCTTATTGTGTTAGTATCGAGAATCAATGTCCTATATTTTTGGCCTTTATTTTCTGTTCTCCACTCTGGCTTGTTCAGCTTCTGGTGCTACCCAGTGATCCAAATGCAGTGGCTGTGATGGAATCATACATGGATTATGTGGTGAACAAGAGGTTTCATCTTACTGCTCATTCCACATATGCTCAGGAGAAGGATGCAATTGCTTTGTGAGTCAGCCTATTTTCCTCCCATTGTCCTGTTATTTATGTCATTATTGGTATTGTCCATTTTGCTCAATCCAGAGCATATGGGCTAGGATTTACCATTTTTGCTATTTCCTAGAGGCCCATGTGGCATTCCTAGCACAAATGGTTGAGATCATTAAAGGTTAAGGGTGTTTTTGCTAGAGATGCAACGATATTTTATCGGTTATCGGTATCGGCCGATATTGGGTGATTCCGATATATCGGCCTAAAACAATATATGACCTGCCGATAACCGAGATTGAAATTACACCTGAAGTATGCCAAACGCTAAGTATGTAAAGCAAATGATGAATATTCTCTCCTTTTTCTTATTAGACAACATTTCACTTGACTCGAACACACGTTCATGGGACATTCCTCATGCATGAGTGTCGAAGTCAAGTGAAAAAATGTCCAAATCAAGTGAAAATACTGCAGAAGGTTGAAAATGCCTAAATGACATGTTTTCATAAAAAAAAAAGAAGTATTAGGCTGCCGAAAATGTAAGCATTTTTCCCCTTTGGATTGGGATTCCCCTGGGATTCGACCTTCACTGCTGCGGTTCCTCAACGTCCCACAACCAGAGATGGGAGCACTTCATGCTTGGGTACTCCCTTTCCAAGCACGCTGGCGCTTGAACTAGGAAATATACACTTGACTTGGCTAGGTTCAATCCCAGGCCACCCTGTCATGGGACATAAGCTCAATACCCACTCACCCAAGAGAGAGATGAGAAGCGTCATCTATTCAACTCTGCCTAATGCCACTACCATAGCCTGCTTCGTACTCTCTGCGAAAATAGACATCACTTGTGTTAGCACGAAGAACCCAAGCCTAGATGGATCCCAAAACCACTCAAACTCAAAAAGAAGCTGGAAAAGGAATGAGTGGCTTTGTTTCATCTCCTTTCATCTCAGGATTTTAACAATGCTCAATGTTCTTCACTGAAGCATGGCTTGCTTGACTCCAAGTTCCCATGTAGCAGGCATAAGTTCTTATCTGATTATTTAAGAATGATATTGGAGGCTTTCGTGTGATGCTGTAGATCATGCTTGCCTCCCAAAAAATGGACTAGCAGCCAATTATCTGCTGTGAAGAAGATAAATGTACTAGAGATTATGGATGACTTTCTTCTGATACTACATTGGGCAAGAATGAGTGGCTTATATTTTGTTTGTCTGCTTTCCAGTTACAGATTAGCAATGGAGACAATGGAATCCTTGAGGGTTTGCTTGGATTTTTATATTGAAAAGTGTCTTATGTACAAAGAAGAGCAGGAGCAGACCAAGAACCTCAAAGAATTGGGATCTCTTAAGTAAGTGAATTTTTTTTTAAATTTCTTTTGATGAAGTTGTTTTTTGAATTATTTAATATTGATCTGGAACAGGAAAGATCCTGTTATTTGCTCCAATGTAGCACCTTGATACTTGCAATCCAGGCATAGAGAAAGGCTAGCATAGAGTTTCAGGCATGGCCATAGTCAGACCATGCCAAGGAGCATTGGGTGGCTTTTTTGTATTGTCAGAAATGTTCAGCTTTTAAAACTTTTTATATCTTGAAATGTAGAAAGTTGACTCCTTCAAATTTATTGTCAGCGACTCAATACACTGAATGTGTTTGGTGTTCTTCATGATTCAGAGGAATCCAAGCAACTATCCAATCGTCTTTTTTATGAGTAGTGACTGGTTGTGATCCAACCGCTGCTGGTTCCATGTGCCTTATAAAGCTTATGGGCTGAATATGCATTTGGTGTCTGTGATATTTTCAATGGGATGCCTTGCTCAGTCAGATTTAGTCCCAGATAAGAATTCAGTTGTATCATTTCAGAGTATCTGAGAAGGCCGAGACCAGCGAAACATTGCAGACCCGACTACGGAAGCGGCGGATGAGTCCCACTTCTGGTTAGTGTTACATCATTTAAGTCATATTCTACACTGTAGCACCACAATCTTCAGCTGTGTTATGGTTAAAAGAAAAGCACATGAATTGATTACTTATTTATGGCAGTGATAGAGATCATTCAATGTTTCCAAATGGCTAGTCATTTGGTATTAATAAAATGGGAGTGAGATAGGATGAGAATCTTGAAGCGCATGGCTTTTTTTTCTTCTAAAAATGGCATTCCTATCCAGTGGCAGATGAAGGATCAAATGTTAAGAAAAGTCCAAAAGATGAGAGGGTGTTGCGGAGACGTGCACTTCATTCGCCCCCTCCCAAAGATTCAAATGAATCAAATCAGGATCATCAGCAAGATCAACATCCCCAACAGCAGCACCAACATAATCAGCATCAGCATCACCACCATCATCATCATCACCAACATAGACAGGGTCATCAGATGTGAGTGGGCCTTCCTCATGTTGGTCCCTTTCAAAACAAAATATGTTATGGTTACATTTATTAGAATTTCGGGAGTCCTAATGGGCATCAGTATTTGTGCATTTTGTGCCCAGTTTCTTCTGTGTTAGTAAATCTTATATTCCTACTTTGAAGTGAAGATTTGCTTCCCACTTCTTAATCCTTCAGTGTCTCCCACAACTGTGTTTAAAACCAAATATGTTCAAAGCGAAATCCTACATGGGTAGATTGATATGGGAATTCAATTGTAAATGTACGATAGGAATAATATGTGTTGAATTTGTTCCTTCAAAACAGTCATATCTGTGCATATGCAGTGTTGGGTCTGTCTCTTCTCTGTACAGAAACTGCTCATTCCTGTAGGAAGCAAGAGTAAAGCCTTTTGGTCTTGGGCTCAGATTCTAATACAGGGTGGTCTTTTACCTATATTTTAATTAATTATTAAGGTAGAATATTGAATTACATATCATATGATATGCAAACTCAAAAATATATTCTTGTTAAAAAATATGTTCAAAGTGTTAAACATTCAATTGAATAATCCCTCTGTAACATACAGCACTTTATTCGGTAACATTGTTCAGTGTCTCTTGCATTATGCCTTTGAGCATAACACCATAGAATGGCTAGAATAGAGTCCATCAGTGGTGTGTGGATTTTTGGAGAATACCTTTTCTTTAAGGAAACCCCATTTAAAAAATGTAGCAGTCTAGGATCAGGAGATCTTGCTAGCCATGGGATGTCCCCTTTTATATTGATAACACTTTCTCTTCAAACTCCAAACCGAACGATCTTAATCAGTGGATTTGATGAAGGTGTTTTATTGGGGGAAAAAAATTAGAGCAAATAGTGTTCATTGTGTAGAAATTTATTGAAATGCACTCACCTGTTACTGTGAAAAGAGAATGTATCAGGTTGTAAAGGTGAAATTTAGACATTTTGATTTTTTCTTGAAAAATCTGGAAAATGTTAGAACTTTCTATGTAGGTGTATAAGTAGAGTGACCAGTGGGCATTGTGGGCATGAGTGCTTATCGTGAACCTACAACAGATACATTGACGCAAGACTGCACTCTAGTCGTTGAGTTAATTGTCAATAAATTGTTTTCTGGAAAATGTCTAAATTTCACCTTTACAACCTGATAGATGATGATTTCCTGATAAAACAACCCCATCAAATCCAATGATTAAGAAGATTGTTCAGTTTGGAGTTTGAAGAGAGAGCATTATCAGTATAAGAGGGACATCCCATGGCTAGAGAGATCTCCTTGATCTTAAATCGTCAGGTTTTCTTCATGGGTATTCCTGAAAGACAAAGATGTGTTCCACACATCCACATACCATTGATGAACTCAAACACTCTGTGGTTACAGCACTCAGATGCATGTTCTTGTCCAAGCAATTCAGAAATCATCAGAACTTAACTATTGCAACCAGATCAGGGGAGTTCCTGAGCAGTTGTTCCCACTTGACCTTACCAAAATTATGAAAATGTCTCATTTTATATAGCATGATGTTACTTACTTTCTATTACTGCCTATCACTGTGCATATGCTATCTGCACAGAGTGCACATGAGCACATGGCTTACATTAAGTTAAAGTCTTTTTTCTAAGCATTGTGCTAAGTGCTTGGCAGAACTTATTCCATGCGGTTGAATTGGCCAAAGTCTCAACAATGCCTTGCTATGCACTATGCTGTGGGAAAGAAGTACTTTAGACTGATGAATGTGACTCCTGGACTACTGCAACCTGACAATTTTATCATGCTGAAAACTGTTGGGAATTTTATGAGAGGCAGGAGATTGAAAGCATATTCTGATGCAAATGTCTTTCTAATAAAACAAGATTTTGTTACCAGAAAGTTTTTACAAAATTAATGACCTACAAAACCAATTAGAGGTTCTCAGCCACAATCGGGCATTGCCCACTGTGATGAGGGGTTTCAAATCACTTCATGAAGCCTTCCACTGTTTCTTCACTACACAGTCAGGTTGTGCCCTATTTGTACATTTAGAGTCTCGATAAATCTTAGTGGTCCAGAAGAAAGTATGGTGCATACACCATACTTATAAAAGTATACCCCAGAGGGTATGGTGGAAACTGCAGTCCTGGGGTTTTGTAGAATGTGAGATGATGTAAAAATTTTGCTTCAAATATGAGGCCATATCTCAATCTCAAATATTTCTGAATATGAATTTTTTCCAGGTTAGTCATTAGTGTTTATGGCTTTACAGAAAGCATTTGCATTCCTGTGGCTGGATTCCCTTTCTTTTTATTTCTTGGCAGTGGAGAGAAGAAACTCATCCTCCCAACTGAAGTTGCTTCTCCTGCATATTATAAAGAAGTGCCTGTGAACCCATCACTCATTTATGGCCCTGTCCACCTCCTCCGTTTGATGGGTTTGTTGAAAGTTGTCACCATCCCTATTCCATGTCTTGTGGTAGAATATTTAAAAGTGGACTGATGGGAAGTTGAATCTGGATTATATTTCTCATTAAGTGTCTCCCAGACTGGAGGGAAGAGACTTCCAGTGAATTCTGATTACACTCTGGCTTAGCTACAATATTGACTTGGCTGCTGGACAGCCAGTTGCTTAATAATACCATACCATAGTGGGAAACACATGTGCTGGTTCAATCAACTCAAACTGGATTTCTTGTTCCCTCTTATATTTCTGCTGTATTGTAACATAGAATGAAAATTGAACTCCTAACCAGAGTGATGTGTCTTGAATAAGCTAGAAGCTTTGAAAGGAGCCTTTGGTTTCTTGCCATTTGTACATGATTCTAAAAACTATACTCCAGCTTGTATGTTCAGCATTCCCCTCAATGAGAGGACTCCATTCCTATTTGCACATTTTGTTGTTGGCACTAGATTTATTTCCTTTTCACTTTTGCCTTCATTTTGCTTTGCTATATTGCTTTAGATAGAATCTATAGTGGCATAACATGGAGATACTTTTGCCTTTAACCCTGTGTATATTTGGGAAGCAGTCATCTGTTGGAAAATGTGTAGTTCAATCTTCAAGTTTGTGTTACATGTCCCTTAGAAGCCTGTTACCACATGGTCTGTCATTCATTTTTGATGCATTTCCTGTGTTCCAAAATGGAATGCAAAAGTGGGCTTTGCACCTTTGAAAGTCGCCATCACTGAAGAATTTTCAGTGTATATTCAGCAGGTTTGGCATATTTAAAGATCACTTTTGGCATCCTATATTTAAGTTTCTGCATTTATTCATAATTTCATCACTTAAGGCAGAAAATGGATTACTTGCTATTGAAATTCATGCTAGAAATTGAATTGCAGCATATGTGATAGGAATAGGTGTTAAAGGAAATAATTCAGATCAATATTTATAACTAGAAGGAAAGAAGAGAAAAAGCATTTTAGCCGCAAAAGCAGAAGCATTTTAGTTTTCTGTGGGACTTGGCTGAGCTAGTAACAGACTGACATGAATTGCATCATTCTATCAGAGAGATTTTTTCCTATGTTAATTTATTGCTGTGGGCTGCACTGAAGGTGGACATTTAGACTTTTCCTGAAGTCCTTAGGCCTCCATTCTGTGGAAGAATAAAATCCATTCTCCCCCCCCCCTCAAAGAAGTGCCACTGATCAGCCCCTGGGAAAGGATTAAAATTTACTTGTAGAAAATACTCTGTAGAGGAAAGAACTACAACTGAAACCTGCTTTTTTCTGTTGCTTCAACATGTCTTTCCTCCAATTTTAAGGAAAATTTGTCCATTGATGGAACTTCCACTGACAATAGATTCTACTGACCATATTTTGCTTTGTTTCTTGTTGGAGATCTTTCCACCAAAATGCTGAATATGCATGTTTTTGAAAGCAATGATACCTCAAATGATCAATTCTCAGTTTGCTAAAGCTGTAGTAACTTTTCATTAGCCTTCAATTACAAATACAGAAAATAAATTACAAATTCTAAAGGCAAACATGGGCAAGGAAATAAGAACATTCTACTATGTTTTATGTTTAAGAAATGATTTCATCTATATAAATGCTGTAAATCTTCCAGTGAAGCTTCCTGATATTCTTGGGCAGACCGTGCTGGACCGACGGAGGCAGCCATATGTGATTCAGCATCTGAAGGAATTTCTCAAGTGAGTTATAATGAGAATTGCTATTCCTTCATAGGCAAAGAGTCAGGCTTTACTTGACTTCACCATTGCTTGGCTTTGCATCTAGCTAGGTTGCATACTCAGGTCCCATTGAAGGCATTCCTGAGTTATGAAATTTATAGGCCTTCATAAAGGATTAGCCAAGAGCAAGGAGCTTCTAAGTACTGCCAACATTGCCTAAGAGCTGTCAAAAATTTAAATGAAAAAAAAAAAATCAGCAACACTTCTGAGATTCCTGTTATTTTAAGACCCCAGGCAACTGATCTTTTGAAGCAGAGATAGGAAATGCCCCTGCAAGGAGCTGGATAATTTTTTTGCTATTAATGCCATGTCTAATCAGTGCATGAGATGTACCAGTTAAAACAGCTGTTGAAAGCTTTATGTTTTGGCACAAATGTATGGGAAAATGCCAACTTGAACTCAATTCCCTGAGCAGCATGTATGAGGCTTGAAGCCTCAGAGATCTCTACATTTCATCTATAATACTTGTTTCTTGTCCTTTGTAACAGGTATCTTCATCAGGAGAAGGATCATTTCTTTGGTCCATTCCTCTACACAGACAGTCTGAGTGCAGAGTAGATTGGAGGTGTGTGGTTAATGAGCAAGGAGTGTGCCAAGGAGTACTTTTAGTCCTCAGATGGCCAGGGGTGAGCCAATGAATCCAGCATATAAGAAAAGGTGTGGGAGTTCCTGATCAGTCATACTTTGATTTTCTCAAGATCCTGTGACCCCTGAAACCAAAAACATTCCTGCCATCCTTTCCAGTGTGGAACCACAATGGATACCCATTAGACGTTCTTATGGTTTTTTTTAAAAAATGTTTTTGTTCTTTTATTGTGAATTGAAGTAGGTTCAGGCACAATGAGTGCAATGCACCTTCTGGCTATGTGATGTATTTTCACCCACCTTTCTTAGGGAAATATGCATAATTGTTAGGTGGGACGATAAAACTTACTTTATAGAGCAAGGGTTTCTGTCATGTGTACCAAAGATGTCCAAGAGGAAGTCATTTTCCTTCATTCATGATTAAAGACCTATCCAAGTTGCCATTTATTGTGTTACATCTTCAATTTGAAGATCATGACCTGATTGTGGAAGTTATGGTGGTTTGGAAGTTGGGCATGATTTTGTTGAACCTATAAAGTGCTGTCTGCCAGACTCACATTTGGGAGAAAAAAAAATTGGCATGAATTTCTCTATTTTCAATATAACATGAAGAAACTGAAATTTCGTACTCGTGAGATTGGGGGAAATAACTTTTTTTTTTTCACTTATGAAGCTTCAACATTATCACGACCAATGAGGGATGACACCATGGGTTATTGTAATGTTAGTTGTCCTGGGAGGAGTAGTCCTTTTCCGATGCAGTTATGAATTTCATGTTTCTGTAATCACATTAATGCAATTCACTCTTCAATTCAGCCTTACCAATCGAAAGAACTGTTGCAAATAAATATTCAGGGAATATGCTAAATCCCATATGGGTAAAAAAAAAGAAACCTAGAAGGTCTAGGGTCGAAAAGTGCCGTTAATATTCAAATTTAAGAGCTTCCAGTAGATCACACCAATTCTGACGCTATCTTACAAGTGAAGAGAGAAGAATGAATTACTTCACGTCCACTTTCTTCACCAACTTCTATACTATTCCAATATCTTTAATTCGGTGGCTCCTGCACACGGCCAAAAGGGTTCTTTGTCGTTTTTCCTCCACTCACAATCATATGCCCAGCAGCTTTTTAATGGCCTGGGAACACTGAATCCCTCGTAAATCAGCCTTTATAGATTCGTGGGTGCGTCCTTGATGGAAAAGTTACCCGTCAGTCTCATTCCTGTCCCGACCTCTGCTTACCATCGACCAAAACGGAACGCATGAGGACCCGAGTGGCCATTACCGTTGAAAGGAATCAATATCAGTCATCGATCAGTTTTTCTATCATAAAGATGGATACCGTCTACACGAATTAGTCAATTCATGCAAGAAAATAATCTGCAGGAAAATATAGGCCGACTTTTCTGTTCGTTTCCTGCACAATTCCCCTTTCCTCGAGCAAAAGCCACAAACCAAGCCCGGCAACGCTTGGCAAAGATAACTTAGTTGATACCCTTAAAGCACAGAGGACCGACCTTGGGACATGACGCAGAACTTAGGTGGTTCCAGGTCCGATCACCCTTCCGAATATTCCAAAGAAACTTCATAATTTGATTGGTGGGCGGAGTACTTCATATTCCTGGCCTCCATTAGGCACTTCCGCCCATATGCTGACTTTGAATTAGTCCCCCACCCCCCTCCCTGCCCCCGCGCCCCGTCCTGTTAAGCGCGATTCAATCCATGAAATACCAGGGAAAGTGCAATGCGTGCAAATGCATGATCAAAATGCAAGACTAAACTCGAGGTGCTCATTTCACTTCTTCCGTTAATTTGCTTTTACCCGTGCTCTCACCGCGAAGGTCGAAGAAATTAGACGTTTCATACGCGAAGAGTCCCAGAAACAGAACCTCCTGTTTCTTCAGGCAGCTCCTAGCGAATACCGTCGCGAAATCGCAAATCACACACGCGAGAATCAGGGCGGAAATCCGTCGATGACGGACAGCCATCGAAAATCTACTCGGTACGGTACGATCCACTGCTATGGCAGCGCAGTGGAGCCGATCGCCGGGCCTCGCGACTTCGCGCCTTTCCTCGATGTTCCTTTTTGAGAGGCCGCCGCTTCGACGGCTCGTGGCCAGTCGGCTGCGACCGACGCGTCGAAGGGGGTCGACAAGAATGGGTTGCAGCCAGTGTTCTAAGCCCTTTACAAACGTTGGGAGAAGGGTATCACACATCCAGGGAACTATTTCGAAGGGGATCGTGTTAAAATATCATTCCTGTACGTCGTCTGCTCGTATGAAGAGGGCCACTTGGGAAATCCCACGTGTATTCCAGTATCTTGTGGTGTGCATGACAAAACATGGATGTCATATTATTCCAATGGGATAACTCAGTAACTACCGTTCTGGGCCCATTGTGCACTGAGACTAAAATTTAAATGTTT
This sequence comes from Darwinula stevensoni, assembly GCA_905338385.1. NCBI lineage: Eukaryota > Metazoa > Arthropoda > Ostracoda > Podocopida > Darwinulidae > Darwinula > Darwinula stevensoni. The sequence goes on from CAJPEV010001223.1 coordinate 55,986, forward strand.
GTGCTCGCTGCGTCTGTAATGGAAGAACGCGATATTAGGTGTATCTTCATCAAGTTCCGAAAATTTAATAGATTCCCAGATATACTGTTGACATTTCAAATTTCGATTTCATATTTCAGTCCTATCTAATAATTCGAAAAGGTACTCTTTTTGCCTGATGGAAAGTATTCCTCATGACACATATGGGAAGATTATATTTTGGAATAATATGGAACAGAGTCCAAGGAGAAAAAATGATGCTCAGAATACAATCCCAGCAAATCACAACATTGTGTCATTACGATCAGGAGATTCCACTAATTTGCACTAATGATATCACTGAACCATCTCGCAATCAAAGAAGGAGGAATGATTGGCTGCTTGGCAGCCCACGCAACATCTTCAATTCCATTGAATTCTAGATGTCGGTCTCATCTGCCCCACATCCGGTCGCAGAGGATTTCCAGAGAAAGGGAGAGGAGGCTTGCGAGACAGCCGATGCCAAGGATGAGGAAGGCCAGTCGGGTTCTCGCCCAGTCTGCCGCGATGCCACCTGTCATGTCCCTCCTCTGCTGCTTGACTTGGAACATCTCGTCCACTTCCTTCACCAGCTTCTGTCCTATCCCAGCCTCCTTTATTCGGAGAATCCTGATGATTCGCAAAAGATTATATTGAATTCTTTTATCTGGCTATTCCATCCGTTCATCTCTTCCAGTTTCTATTATTTTCTATTTCTCCAAATTCCCTTTCCCTTCTCGATGTTCTGTCTCACATGAAAGTGTTTTTCCTAACACCGAGACTCAGACATGACTAAGAGAGTGAGAACTAATTCTCGATATGCACTTGGATGATCTGGTTCTTCAATGATTTCAAATTCAGACCCAAAATATATACCTTTAACTTGGAACGAAAGTCTTTGCATTGAATTTGCTAGCAAGGGATGAAGGAACGGATGAGGGGAATACAACGGAAGAAGTGTATACTGTGGAAAGTGGGAGAGTCGTGCGGCATGAGAAGAAGACGTTGATGAACAGAATGTGAAACTCACTCTCGATTAAGGATTTTGACCAGATGGAGATTGCGAGAAACCAGCAATCCCAAGGCATCATTGAAGAGTATGGCGGGAGTGCGGTGGATCTGTTCTCGTTCTGCCTCCGTCAACCATGACATATACATCTATCGGCGATGGAAAGGCTTCATGAGTGATTGCTGGAATATTACGAGGATGGAGGGAAGATGACATCCTCACGTTCAAGTCCCATCTCCCAATCATGAGTGCGTGGGTTTCATTGAGTTGCGGGGCTGGCTTTGTAAGAAAAAACCTTGAATCCCCTGCAGGGAACGAGCCACCGTTGTAGAAAAGTTGAATGTCTTCTTCCTTCGAGTTCTGAATATAGAAGAAGCATGACAATTCCCACTGTCGCGACTCAGCATGAAATTCAAAAAGCGTGTTACAAGATAGATATTCCCGGAGAAAATGTCGATGTGAAGCATCCAACTATTATCGATGAAAATGCCTACTTTGGGTTCGAGTGAATGAGAAGTCTGACCTTGAGATAGTTCTCAGTGCCTCCCCCTCTGACGAAACTCCACGTCCAGCCCTGTTGCTTCAGATCCACCAGTTCCCTCAAAGTTTCAAAGGGCAGCTGGATCTTCTCCACAGAAAAATACGACATGAGAACGGCGGAATAGAAGGAAAGGATGAGGAAGGTGAGAATGCTCCACGTCGCCGCGAGGATCCGGAAGGCTCTTCGTTGAAAATCCCTCGGTGACTCTGCGAAAAGAATCTCTCTAAGATGAGAAAATCTCTAAATGAGTGAAACACGGAATTGTCACACAGAAAGCAAACCATTAATGTTTTGAAAAGTTGTCGCTAAAGAAGATATGAGTTGGAATTCCTGATGAGATCGAATGGTATGGATGAAGTAAAGCTTTCCGACGGGCTAAAAATTGTTTCTTCGTTATTACGAAAATAATTTGCAGGGAAATTCGGGAAAGCATGTCATAAAGATCCCTTTGTACGTAAATAGCTAAAAGTAGATGATACCTGTCCATTTATATTACTGCTTCTTAGAAATATCCATCATATGACAATCTTTCGAATGCATCCAAGAATTGCAAAGTATTGGTAGTAGCAAATTACCGACTTTTGGAAAACATCGCACAGCCCGAGGAATGCACACGATGTTGGAAACTTATAGGAACAACGTGAAAAATGTATGCTTGGGAATACGAAATTTCGCAATGGTTTCGTTAGCATTAAATGCCTCTGGACGGTGCGAATGGTTTGTGTCTCATTCTTTTTAATGGAACAAGAAAGTGTTGCACTACATTTGCATGAAATGCATATGTTATTACGATTGGAAAAGACATGCGGTCACAAATGGTTTGACTTTCATGAGTCATCCTCTGCATGTGAAGAGTGGCTTATCTTATGCTGCCCATTCTCACAGCTGCCATTTATAAAGCGTGAGTTGTGGTTCTCAAGTTATTCCAGAATCGATGTTCTTTTGAATTACACATGAAGACGTATTCAGCTCGTACAACGTCATTTCCATCTAAGTATACGTTTCCTCGCAACACGACTGAAAAGTTCATGGCCTTGACAGGAATGGATGATATATTATAGTCATGGTCAACTAATTCTTATTCAACATCTAGTTCCTTGAAAGCGTTAGTGGTTACCCACGAAGTGGGTAATATTTGTATTTGTAATAGATATTTGTAAACAATATGTGCAATTCTGAAATATTGTGTGCTGTTCAAAACTGGTGAAGAATTCCATTTTGAAAGAAGAATTAAAAAAGATAATACTTTTTTTAGACTTTCTTTTTTTTAGTTGCTTGAGCATTGAATAGAAAAAATGTGGGTAAGGAGCTTAGCGCTATATCAACCATTCCTACAAAGGGACTCTAAATCAATTGCACAGTTTTGATTTATTTTTCTTTAGTATGCCCTGCAATAAAAGCAAGTTAACCACTGCATTACCGGGCTGGTTCAGAAGGAAGGACAGGGCTAGCCAAAATCCATGGGGACAGGAGATCCCCCCCGGTCTCACGGACTCCACCACTAGGTTCCAGCAGACGATGAACACCATTGTGAGGAGAACCATGGCGAGCCAGACGTATCCAGCGAAAGGAGAAACGTAGAGGTTCCAAGACGTCTTCCCCGTGACTCTCACGTAGATTCGTTGTCTTCGAAAGGGGAAACGAGTCTTTCATTGGTGGATGATCGCTACAATGACAAGAACTCATGCAAAATATTTCGAAATTCTCCGAAGTTCTCACCCGTAAGGCTGAACTGCGAGAGTGGCCGTGGTATTTGGCGACCACATCCTTTCGTATGTGATGAGACGGGTTGGCAATACGCTGTCCACTTCTCCTCTCTTCATCTCCTCGTCGCATTTTCCTGCGCACTCGATTGCATCTTGAAACCTATTCATGCGGGACAACATTATCAAAAGGGTGAGCCTCATGGCAATGGTTTTTTTTTTTTTTTACAAGATGCTTCTAATGACAATTTGTGAGCAGAATGAGAGGACGGAGTCTCTGATTCGCTTCTGAGCCTTACGCTAAGAGGATGCAGACTCACGTGAAATTGAGGGATTCGGCAAGAAGACCCCAAATTGACACGGAAAAATATCTTTCAGGCTCGTCCAAAAGCTGAAAATTCAAACATGAAAAATCCAATTTTTCGCCTAGTCATCCACTCTTCCGTTTGCATTGCTACGCCTTCTCTTTTGGCTTTTCTGCTCTTTTGGAAGGTCATTGCGAGTTCCATTCGTATTTACACTGAATGATTGTCAGTAGCATGGTAGCAGTAACATTCCAACCAAACCGTAAGAATTACCCTTCTGCAACTTCTCCTACCACATCAGTAAACCGATCTCCTCTTTCAGAACTGGTCGGTCTTGGCCATTTTCACTGGTAGGGAGAAAGGCCACGCTAAACATAAACAGGCCCATTTGTGACATCCCGATGGCTTTGAGGACGAATGAATTACATTGGCGGCCATCCTAGAATCAATATTTGCAATAGACATGATGGACCGAAGTGCAGGGAATCGTGCATGGATTAAGCTCCAAAAATCGGTAGTCAGGTCGAGAACAATCCAAGTAAGTTTCATGAAACTTGTTTTCTCATTGAGGACTTGAGCTCAGACTTGTTTTTCAACACGACAGAGCAATAACTCACACTTTCGGCCGTTCTGGCGAGAATCATCGCCATCCCTTGGAGGTCCTTCCTCCTTTCCTCGGCTATACGGTGGAGATGCCACGTCCAATCACTGGAATTGGAATTACCGAGATCGCATTCCGCCATTCGTTGATGGACGACGCATTGACGCTGACGGGATCCGATGTGGTAGACTTCCGACCATTCCATCTTCTCCTTCCCAGGGAGCCTCATTCCAAAGTAGACATTACTGTCCAGTTCCGCTTTTGGGAAGCTCTCGCACATCGCCTCTTTCGACCAGCGGTTAGGCAGAACAAGGAAATAGTGCTTGTTGGTTCCAATGCCCACCTGAAGGAAGGATGAATAGAATTCCTTTGTTTGGTTGGGTTTCTAAATCGGACGCCATGGATCGGTGTGCAGAGATTGGTCAAATTCATTTCCTCATGGAGAAAGTAGAAAAGTACAGTTAGAGAAGAAGAATAATGGCCCACAATAGACAATAATTTTTTGGAGAATGGATGCCACCGAGAGTTGAAAATCATTTTCGTTGGCTGCAGATGAGAAAGAATAGGACTTAACCCATTAAGGTGCGGCTGCAATTTGAGTATGGAGTGAAGTTTGTGTGCAGCAAAATACAGTATAAGAAGCATTGCTACCTGAAAAATGTATTAGGTTTCAGATACCATATCTAATTGGAGAGTTACAGAAGCAAAAAGTCAAAAGTAGGAAACATTAAGACGATTCATGTCGTGAATGTATGTGTGTGTTTAGGGTTATCGATTCCAAGGACACTATCGACTAAACAACGATTGTAGAGCGACAGTGGGTTTGTCCCTGTAACCTTGTGAATGATCGACGCAGGACGGAATGAAGTTCGTAAATCAATGACAAATGCTAGTGCATTGTCCTCATCCACGGCACTTAGATTCTGCTCTTTTCCCATGGGAGACACCGTCACGAAGAATTCCTCGGCGACATTCAGCTTCCTCGAGATGGATATTCCTGCATCCTCTGCATTAAAAAGGAAGAATAATCCCGTATGAATTTGGATGGCTTCCATCTGGGGAAAATGCTTAGTTTTTCTTTTCGACTGACGTAATTGACGAAGAGCAACGGTGGGAGGATATTGACATATGAAAAAGGAATGACAAAAATGATTAAAGTTCCTTTCGCTATCGTGATTTTTTAGACTCTTACTTTTAGACTCTTACTGGACATCCGCAAGTCGGCTTCGCTTCAATTTCAGAATGAGCCTCATACTCTTAAGGTTTCGTTTGTGACGTACAAATTAATCTCATCAGAATAGAGGTGCCAGGTTTGGAGTGAAGTCTTTTCCTGGAAATTATTTTTAGAAGCAAGAAGAATTGAAGAGGACATCTTTTGACCTATGAATGCAGAGGCGGTTGAGAATATTATGAAACTTCTATGGCATTTAATAATTAGAATTCACTTCACAATCCAGCAGCCTCTGAGCCAGCTACTTACAGTAAAAAGGCTAGACCGAACGGGAACTTATGGTTGGGAATGAGTGGATTCATGAAGACATGGTTATTCGTATGATTTTTCAAAGACAAGAGATGGTCACCCTCGAGGATATATATGAGCCTTACGCGGTTCCGCCAGGATGTGGAGTCTGGATATATTTCTCTCCTTGCAATACCGGGCGATGCAAGGGAGGACGTCCGTCACGCTCTCCTGACAAGAGATGGTCACCCTCGAGGATATATATGAGCCTTACGCGGTTCCGCCAGGATGTGGAGTCTGGATATATTTCTCTCCTTGCAATACCGGGCGATGCAAGGGAGGACGTCCGTCACGCTCTCCTGACACTGTCCTTCCCGATGGAGGTTCGCGGCGACCAGCACCATCAATACCGACATCCCAAGCGGCGTCATTTTTTGTACCTCAAGCTGTAGCGAGAGAGGAAGCAGAAGTGAGTCGATTCGTTCGATGTTCGTAGCTCTATCCTTTGGATCCACGTCGCTGTGGACTTCTTTCTTTTGGATTCATGTCCAAACTTAGGAGTCACCGGAATAGCTAAAAACAAATGAAGTGTCAGAATTACCGTTTTCTTGTTTCGTTGTTACCTGATGCATTATCTGCTGCAGCTTCTGCGTCGATTGCGGAATTATTGGTGGGGAAGGGCATATTCCTTTCATCTATGAAGACATCCAAGAATCTTCTTTTTCGTAGAAAAATGAGTTTTTCAATGGAAGCCGTTATCTTTTACTGTGAAGTTTAACGGAAAGATGCATTTCGACATGATACCTTTGTACCCGATTCTGATACCTGAGACGTTCCTGGATTATTTTTGCCTTCCTCACGTCTCTCACCCCTTTTCGGACCAATTTTGCTGGGAGTGCCGCAAAAAATAGAACAAATCGTTTCTTTACGGTGCTGCCCCTAGCATCCCATTAGAGCCCCTACCCAAATGAACGGCAGCCGAACGCCTGGCGATGAAAACGAAGGCCGAAAATTATCCAACAGAGACTGCAAGGTGCTCACAGGGAACTTGCCAGATAGTGTTGTGAAGATTGCAGCTCGGGAGAATGTCGACGAACGCGGGAAACTCGAGGAGATTCTGAATCCTGGTTTTTCCTGATGCTCAACGAAAACCCTAGGAGGCAATCGTTCTGATGCAATCCCCTCTCTCCCGGCCTTCCCCCTTCCCCCCCCCACCCAAAGTTGTTATTAATTTTTGGGAGTGTTTTCAATGGAATTAGGTTTGCTAGATTCGTGGGTGCGCCCTTGATGGAAAAATGACAAGCATTCTCATTTCTGTCCCGGCCTCTGCGATCGACCATCGACCAAAATGGAAGGCATGAGGATCCAAGTGGCCATTATCGTTCAAAGGAATCAATATCAGTCATCGATCAGTTTTTCTATCATGTAGTTTGGTCTACACGAATTAGTCAATTTCTGGACGAAAATAATCTGCAGGAAAATAAAAGCCGAGTTTTCATTTCGTTTACAGCATAACTCCCCTTTCCTCGTGGAAAAATTCCAAAAACCAAACCCGGCAATTCTTGGCAGATATGACTTTTCTTGATTCGCTTGCAGCACTGACTGACTGACCTTGGTACATAACGAGATCCAGGGTGGTTCCAGGTTCGATCACCCTTCCGATTTTCTAAAGAAGCATCATAATTTGATTGGAGGGCGGAGTACTTCAAATTGCTGGCCTCCATAAGGCACTTCCGCCCATGTGCTGATTCGTTGGTTGCGATTTCGAATGACTTCCTCTGTGACGTATATGGGGAAAGATCGGGCACAGTGTGGGATGTATTAATGACCAACTCCATCTATATCGGGTATTGACTCGATTTAGCTGCTATTATGGCTTCATCTAGCGTCGGTTGTGTTCCTTCCAGCCATTGCGAGAAGGCTGGCTTGCTGCCCTTACAAATGATAACATAGAATGTAGCGGTCTGTAAAATGAGGACTATTCGAGTGCTTCAGATCCAATGATAATTTCTCATTTCTATTCAAGTGCAACTTTTGTCCCCAAACGAAAAGACACCTGAAACCGGCATAATAGACGGGTAGGTGATCAAAACATTCAATCGATATGTCTCACGCCTGGTAGAATGTCAATTGAAGCAGGTATTCTTGTAATTTTTTTTAATCGTCTAAGGAAATTTCATAATCCATCTTGCAAGAGCCGAAAATGTAAGATGTTCCCAAATATACCCTGGTCTTGCATTTTTCGATTGCTACGACTTAAATCAAAATGGTACTATTCATCCCTGAAGGAAAGTATTCCTCATGACACATATGGGAAGATTATATTTTGGAATAATATGGAACTGAGTCCAGGGAGAAAATGATGCTCAGAATACAATCCCTAGCAAATCAAGGAATCAATATCAGTCATCGATCAGTTTTTCTATCATGTAGTTTGGTCTACACGAATTAGTCAATTTCTGGACGAAAATAATCTGCAGGAAAATAAAAGCCGAGTTTTCATTTCGTTTACAGCATAATTCACGCCTGGTAGAATGTCAATTGAAGCAGGTATTCTTGTAATTTTTTTTAATCGTCTAAGGAAATTTCATAACCCATCTTGCAAGAGCCGAAAATTTAAGATGTTCCCAAATATACCCTGGTCTTGCATTTTTCGATTGCTACGACTTAAATCGAAATGGTACTATTCATCCCTGAAGGAAAGTATTCCTCATGACACATATGGGAAGATTATATTTTGGAATAATATGGAACTGAGTCCAGGGAGAAAATGATGCTCAGAATACAATCCCTAGCAAATCACAACATTGTGTCATTACGATCAGGAGATTCCACTAATTTGCACTAATGATATCACTGAACCATCTCGCAATCAAAGAAGGAGGAATGATTGGCTGCTTGGCAGCCCACGCAACATCTTCAATTCCATTGAATTCTAGATGTCGGTCTCATCTGCCCCACATCCGGTCGCAGAGGATTTCCAGAGAAAGGGAGAGGAGGCTTGCGAGACAGCCGATGCCAAGGATGAGGAAGGCCAGTCGGGTTCTCGCCCAGTCTGCCGCGATGCCACCTGTCATGTCCCTCCTCTGCTGCTTGACTTGGAACATCTCGTCCACTTCCTTCACCAGCTTCTGTCCTATCCCAGCCTCCTTTATTCGGAGAATCCTGATGATTCGCAAAAGATTATATTGAATTCTTTTATCTGGCTATTCCATCCGTTCATCTCTTCCAGTTTCTATTATTTTCTATTTCTCCAAATTCCCTTTCCCTTCTCGATGTTCTGTCTCACATGAAAGTGTTTTTCCTAACACCGAGACTCAGACATGACTAAGAGAGTGAGAACTAATTCTCGATATGCACTTGGATGATCTGGTTCTTCAATGATTTCAAATTCAGACCCAAAATATATACCTTTAACTTGGAACGAAAGTCTTTGCATTGAATTTGCTAGCAAGGGATGAAGGAACGGATGAGGGGAATACAACGGAAGAAGTGTATACTGTGGAAAGTGGGAGAGTCGTGCGGCATGAGAAGAAGACGTTGATGAACAGAATGTGAAACTCACTCTCGATTAAGGATTTTGACCAGATGGAGATTGCGAGAAACCAGCAATCCCAAGGCATCATTGAAGAGTATGGCGGGAGTGCGGTGGATCTGTTCTCGTTCTGCCTCCGTCAACCATGACATATACATCTATCGGCGATGGAAAGGCTTCATGAGTGATTGCTGGAATATTACGAGGATGGAGGGAAGATGACATCCTCACGTTCAAGTCCCATCTCCCAATCATGAGTGCGTGGGTTTCATTGAGTTGCGGGGCTGGCTTTGTAAGAAAAAACCTTGAATCCCCTGCAGGGAACGAGCCACCGTTGTAGAAAAGTTGAATGTCTTCTTCCTTCGAGTTCTGAATATAGAAGAAGCATGACAATTCCCACTGTCGCGACTCAGCA